>JAJOOS010025681.1:0-15544 GCA_029582725.1 Solanum chiquidenum
TCAAGCCCCACAAATCAGCAGGCTTATTCAGGCCGGGCTAAAAAGCCCTTTTCTTAAATGGGCTCCAAAAATCTTAGCCCAGCCCTATTAAATCTCGGGTTAGGCCAGGCCGGCCCAACGGGCCTAGCCCATATTGACGGCTCTACAAAATTAGATAATGCTTGATAGCTCCACAAAATTAGGCTCAAAAACTAAATTTCAGATGCATAACTTCCGTGTGTTTTTGTATTTTTATTTTTTATATTTTCAAAGTTTAAATTTTTTATTTTAAACTTGAAAACCACAAAAAATTAGCATTTCTATTTTGAAATTTAATTTAAATATTTCTGTTTTTTAAAAAAAAATTAGGATTCGAAATTTTATAATATATTATTTAGTGAAAAGATTTACACTTTTTACAAATTGATTAAAAAACTGTTCAGAAATAGCAAGGTAGTGGAGGTTTTAAAACTACCTATTTAAATTATAATTATCAACATAATTAATTTAAATTAAGAATAAAAGTTGAAAAATTGAATTATAATTGTTTTTAAATTCAAAATTCTAACGGAATATATAAATAGAAAATAAAGAAAAAAGAAGAGCAAAAAACTACGTTTTAGTATCTAAAAAAGAGGTGCTTTCAAGGATAAAGATAAGATTAGTTACTTATGTTTTAAAATTAAAATTTTAAATTAATTATTTAGGCAATTTTGATAATATTTTATATAATTAGCATAAACAAAAACTTTAAATATTCGCTTGTTTTTCTCCCTACACAACTCATCACCCACGTTTCCAAAATTATTTGTTTTAGACTTTTATTATATATAATATAAATATATAAAATAATAGATTGGAGAACAATAATTAAAAAGATGAGTAGATGTAATATTTAATATTTTTTGATTATTATCAGGCAAACAGATATTGTTAGAAAATCTGATTTTGACAGTTCCATCATCCAACTGATCTATTTCAGAGATATTAGTATTAATATTATTTTTTGCTTGAGTAGCCTCTTCAATAACCCATTCTTGTGGAAAATCAATTTCTTCCCACTTGATAGGCCTTCTAGTGACTACTTTAGACTTGTCAAAATTAGTTTCTATTAAAATAGTTTCATTTTTGAAATCAATCATTTTGCACATAGGATTAAGAGTATGCAATAATTTATAATAAATTCTATAACAGATGCATATGACTTCAGTACCAGGTATATAATCATAACCATTAAGCTTAACATTAAGCATAAGAGCACTTAAAGAATTATCATCTTGTAAAGAAATCTGTAAATTAGGATACACATTAAAATAAACCGGTCCATAGGCTAGACTAGTTTGAATGGTTCCTATAAGAGATTTCTTCCAATTGTAATTTCTACCATCACGAAGGGCAGCTATAAAACTTTCAGGAAGCCCACGTAGAGTAAGAGGCTTAAAAGCCACTTGAACTAAACCTATATGCATAAACCGGTAAACATTCCTATAAGGAGCCAAATCATTTTTAGATAATAATCTAAAAGTCTCATTATCACTATCAATAGTGATAGTTTCTTCAGTAGTCTTGACTACCTGTTTGAGACCCAATTTCTCGAAAGTGCCCATTTGATATATGATTTTGGGTGCAATCTTAGGAATAGTCCATCTATTAAGTAGATCTAGGTGTTGAGGTATATTATACTCCTCTTTCTTACTGTTTTTAACAGTACATTTTCTTTTAATGATATTCATTAAAATAAACCTGTAGAACTATAACACCTATAATTACTATAATACTGGCTCTGATACCATTTAAATTCGGATCGGTTGAGAATCATGTTATAAAGGAACCTTTATATGAAGATAATTCCTATCTAAGTTCATAGAAATTCTTACTATTCGGGTCCGCCCGGGTCCGCCCTTCACATGGGTACTCCAACGGGTAATCCAACGGATTATTTCAGCAATTTCTCATGACCCTGACTGGTTTATCTAATGACCTTCATTACATGATTGCAAACAATCTTCCTATGCCATTATAGTAATCTAGTATGTTATAGTCCTACAATAATTTAGCCTATCATAGGCAAAATATCAAGAATAAGAACAGAGTAAGTACCTGAACAAGCAAAAACCACGAAGATGTACCAAACCAACTTGCACACACTTTTATTCCAACTTAAGATATTTTACAGAGAAAAGAGAAAACGAGAGAGAGGGTTACTAAAATCTGCCCCTTACAATAGCTAAAACTTCTTCTTATATAGAAGAAAAAAAAACATAAGGAATCTAGACGGCCCACACACACATGGCCAAAAGTAGAAAAGCAAAGAAGATGGCCGACAATGGCCTAAATAATTTAAGTCTTTATTAAAGACTAATGCTTTTATCATTAGCATCTTTTTACTTTATTAAAGTTTGTTTGTCTGGTTCTGCATCGCCTTTATGCTTTGTCTTTTCCTTTGGCAGATGTAGACGTGGAAGATGCTTCCCCTCCTAGCCCTTCAATTTCCTTCTGGTATCGTTGCATGATAAGTTCTATGTCTTCTTCATCATCATCAACGCTTTGTCCTTCTCCAGCTGGACAAATATCATCTTCATCAGTATGACTAGCTGAAATCATGGAGCTATCATCTTTTATCTCGATCTCGAGATTCTTCATTAAGTCTTTTTTGACTTCTTCCATATATAAAGCAATGGCTTCAGTTTTTGAGATTAATCCTTTTTTCATTTGGATTCTCCTACTGATTTGTTGAAATGGGCTAAACCCTTCCTGTGGTTTGGCAGCAATAATATAATAATTGCTAATTTTTGTGTTTATTAAATCTAATGTTTCTTGACCCTGGATTTTTCCTTCCAGATCTTTGTGGACCATTTTGTTCCAGAACTTTGTATAAAAAGTCCTTTGTAAACAAGGAAATCCTTCGGGAGTAGTATTAACTCCTATTGACCACTTCATGATCCAAGGAATTGAAAATTCTATAAAGAAATGCATAACTGACATTCCTTCAAAGAAAATATTATTTTCTTGTAAGCTCATAAGAGTTGGGGATATATCAATCCACTCCAAGTATAGTTTCTTGTAATTTTCTGGTAAGATTTTTGTAGAAGGACCATATAAAGTCCACCACCTGCAAAACCAATTTGGAACTTGTTTTCCAAAATTATTAGAGCAAATCTTTATAAACCACGAGTGTTTTCTATTAGAGTTCTCGTATAGTAAAGCTTTATTAAAGCCTTCAATATAATCCCAGTAATTGTATTTTACTGCTAGTTTTTGTTCCGAATGGATATAATCGAGTTCCTTCAAAGGACTCATACCCCATTCCTCTGGAGCTATTATTTTCTTTATGATAAATTTAGAAAAGTTATACACTTTCCTTGTATTAGCAGGGTAAAAATGTTGGAATTCACAAGATCCTGTTGCTGATAGTATTATCTCATAATTCATCCTGTATTTATAAGTGGATGTTGTATAGCATACTGTATCCAGATATCTGGACATAATTTGCCATGGTTCGTCTTTCCATTTTAGATCACTGTTTTCTAGAAGAAGTATTACTTCTTTCTTTTCATTGAGATCAAATACCTCAATGTTTTCCTCTTCCGTAAGGGTTGATGAATACGAAGGAGGATTATTATCGGTCTCCTTTTTGGATTTCATAAAATCCAAAAACTCCTTATACATAGGGTGGTCTGTATTAATACCACTGCTGCTAGCCTCATTGCTGCTATCTATACTGCTAGAAATGAGCTGTCTATGTCCATGCTGAGCGAGGATATGACCTTCTCTTCCTGGATTGATTCTTCCTCTTCCTCTTCTGGAGGGAGGGGGCCATGATGGTCTCATCCTGTAATAAGAAAATACCAATTATTAGTCTAAATATTCTCTAGTTAAAAAATCAGGAAGACTATTTTCTTCACCCTTTTTATAAATAATTTCAAAATCAAAAGGTGCTAATAAGGCTTGCCATCTAGCAAACATCTGTTTAGAAACATCATGTTTGCAATCTTTTTTGAACATGAATTTTGCTGCTTGGCAATCTGTTTTAATAACAAACTTTTGATTATAAAGATCCCCTTGAAATTTAAGGACACATTTTACAATAGCTAAGATCTCTTTGGCTACCGTGGCATAATTTTTTTGAGCTGGATTCCATTTTCCTGAATAGAATTGAACAATAAAATGTCTTTTACTGTCAGGACAATATTGTGTCAATACCCCTCCATATCCCAAATCAGAAGCATCAGTTTCTACAGCTTTCTCCCAATTAGGATTAGCCAGAGTGAGGCAAGGAAGGTGTTTAACCTTCTCTTTAATCCTTTTAACAGCCTCAGTATGATTTTCAGACCAAGCTTTAGGATCTTTCTTAAGCCTATCATATAAGATAGCTGTTTGTTGAGCAAGATCCTTAATGAAAGGAGCAACATAATTGAGACTTCCTAGAAATCTCTGTAATTGAGTTTTATTAGTAATAACATCCGGGAATTTAGAAGCAAATTCAATACTTCTATTTATGGGGCTAATATTTCCTCTTTCAATATTGTGACCAAGAAATCTAACATTTGTTTTAAACAAAGCCATCTTAGGTTGAGATAAAACTAAACCATTTTGGATAACAATTTTCTTAAATAAGTTAAGATGTTTAAAATGGGATTCAATAGTTTTGGAGAATACTAAGATATCATCAATGTAGACTATAATGAAATTACTATAAGGAATGAATATGTCATTCATAATCTTCTGAAATTCAGAAGGAGCATTTTTCAAACCAAAAGGCATGACATTCCATTCGAATTGCCCCATAGGAACATTGAAAGCGGTTTTAAACCTATCTGATTCAGAAATTTGAATCTGCCAATAACCTGATTTTAAATCAAACTTGGAAAATATGATAGCATCATAAACTCTATCAAGTAAATCCTTTTTATTGGGAATAGGATACCTGATCCACTTAAGAGCTTTGTTAAGAGGTTTATAATTAATTACCAACCTGGGTGCTCCTCTTTCTTGCTCAGCATGTTTATTAACATAGAAAGCTGTACAAGACCAAGGTGACTTGGAGTGTCTAATAAGACCCTTCTGGAGTAAGGAACTGATTTCTACCTAACATAACTCCAAGTAAACTGAATTCATCTGGCAAGGCCTAGCCTTAGTAGGAATATTATCCTCATTAAAGATTTCTTCATAGGGAAGGCCAACAACATGCTTTTTCCTATTCCAAAATGCATTGGGATGGTCTCCACAAATATCAATAGAGAATTGGTTAGCCAGAGAAACAATTTTTTCCTGTAATTTAGGATTTTGTAAAGATTGATCAATCTCAATACTGTTGATCTCTTGTTTTAGAAAACTAACTTGATTGTTTTTTGAAATCAATTTAGCAGTTAAATCATTTATCATTCTAGTAAAAGGTTTGGTGACAAATTCCATTATAAAAGGTCTGTCATTCCAAGTACCAATGATTTTATTATTATCCCAATAGGTGAGTGGGAAAATATCATTTATGAAAGGTACCCCTAAAATAATTTGGTTAGTAATATCTTTAACTAAAACAAAGCTTTGAGGTACACAACTTTTATCTCTGCAAATAAAAGCTTTAGGAAGTTTAAATTCAATATTCATTTTGCTTCCGTTTGCAGAACGAAGGCTATGGGTAGTTTTATGAAAATATCTAGAAGGTATAAGGCCTTCCTGAATACAATTTAAATCAGCCGCACTGTCAATAAGAGCTATGAACTCCTTTTTATAATTATAATCAATAAGAAGGGTAATTTTCGTGTAAAACTTTTGGGAAGTAAAAGCTTTAAGACTGAATAGAAAATCTTTTTTATCATTTTTTAAAGGAATGTTTCTAAAAAACTGAAGACTATTATTTTCACCATCTAGGGAAGAGGATGATTCTGAGGCATTGTTCAGATCTTGGAGGGTTTGGAAAGCATCAAGTCTGACCTCAAAAACCACATTCTTCTCCTTGAGCTTAATAATATCTTCCTTGAGATTATTAATTTCTCCTTTCAGATCATTTATGGTGGTAGGAGAACTAGAGGTATTTCTCCTTTCTAAAAGAAGCTTTTTAACTTCAGACATGGTATATGAACCATCAATGGATGAAATTTCTTCCGTAATCCCACTCTTCTTTTTATCAAAAGAATTGTGGCTGATTTTGTCAATTATTTGAGCTCTGACATCAGGATCTTTGATGTCCTGTAATAATTCCAGAACTTTGTCATTATCAATGACATTAAGGCTCATCTCCTTAAATTGCTCATAGATCTTATAAAGATCATCTTCTTCATTGAGGTTTTTCTCACATACCAATCCTTGCTGACAGGGTGAACAATCACTCTCCGAAGTAAGGTATTCTTGTTGCAAGGCTTTAAGATCTTCACTAGTAGCAGATTCTTCACTACTACTATATTCTGAAGGCTCCGATTCAGAATTTACATAATCTTATAAAGAGAGTCCTTGATATTATCATCTAAATCAAGACTTTTGATCTTTTCTTTCACTCTGCAATCTTTGGCATAGTGACCAAATCTTCCACATTTGTGGCAAGTATCTTTTCCTCTATCACCACGATACTTTTTTCTCCTTCTAGAGGAGTCACCTTTTCCTTCTTCTGCTCTTCTTAATTTCTTCTCAATTTTGCTTTTCTTCCATTCTTTATAATCTTTCCTGGAAGACTTCTTTTTCTTTTTCGGATGAGTATCATCCTCATTGCTTTTACCTTTTTGCTTTGGGATATCAAAAGCAAATTGCTCGCAAAATTCTCCTAGTTGTTTTCTTTCAGTTAGTCGATGTCTTTTAAGCTGTTGATTCGGCTTAATTTCATTGCATAATGCAAGTCCTTCTTGGACGCAGGCGCTAATCAGCTTCCCATAAGTATAATCATCATAATTTATACTATGACTATCTCCTCTGATAGCTTTCCTAACTCTTTCTGCAAAGAGGCTAGGTAACCCGTCTATGAATTTGGATTTCCAATGAGTGCTATTACACTCGGGTAATTCCATGACTCTGCATAAGAAAACATCTTTATAATACCTAAATGATGTAAGAGTTTTACATCTAAGATTCTGTAGAAGGGTCCTGATAGTTTCACTATTATCAGACCATCTTCCAGAGAAATGTTCAATAATATTCAGAACCAATGTATAAACTGCATTCTGAGTATATTGTTCTCCTTCCAGTTTTACTGCTTGAAGAACCTTATCTCTTTGCTCCAGGTTGAGATAATTATCCCACCAACCTTTCAGCTGACCTGTGAAACCTGCAGTTATCATGTCTGCAATAGTCTTATCACTATTTTTATTTGTTTTACAAATAGTGCTATACATAAGCATCCTGTGCATAGTTGTATAGATCTGGCGATCGGTATAACCATCTATGTTCCACTCATAGATTTCTTTTCCATTATAACTATTAGTTATGATATGCTCATGTTCTTCCAATAAAACATCCTGGGGAGTTGGCCTAGGATAATAGAACATCCTTTGGACAGGCTTTCTAGCATACCTTTCTGAGATCTTATTAATCTCGTTTTGGCTAGATTGCCCTTCTATGAAATTGTCCATATTAATGGGCTGAGCCCTGCTTCCCTTAAACTTCTTTTCAAGAAAGTTTTCAAGCTCAGAATAATCTTTAATCTTGAAATCCTCTATATCAGGAGGAGGTTGAAGACTGTTATGAACAATCTTTTCTTTACCCTTTGATTTGGTAGGCAACAAATAAAGCAATTTATCCACTTTCTCATGTAAAGAGATAATATGTTCTCCTAAGATGCTCATATAAATGTTAGCATAATTTTGCTGTTTAATGATAGCGTTAACATGATTCACCGTAACAATAGCCGTATCATTTTCAAATAATTTTGAAAAAGCATTAAAATTAACGATCTTTTCATTTTTATTAATTTGAAAAGACTGCTGAGGTGGAAAGACAGATTTAGTGATTTCACCATTACTTAAAGTAAAGTCACGCTCAAGCATAGAGATATAATTATGCACATGTTTACACATAAACCAAGGAACAAAAGCTATAAGCCGGTTGATATTAGATTCTATAATATCATTATAAAATTCATCTTGAAATTCAGTTTGTTCATTTTTATTAAAATACTTAAAAAACCATTTTCTAAAAGGTAAACTTTAGCAGAGCATTATGTTGGATATTGTAAAATAATTTAAGACATATTTTGGACACTATTAATTTTTGACATAAGCACTTATGTCATTAAGTTGATGACTAATGTGCTTATGTCATTAAACTTAATCTTCAAGTATTAATCTATTTTGTCCCCAAGTTTAACTCCTTTGTCTCCAAGTATTAATCTACTTTGTCTCCAAGTTTAACTCCTTTGTCTCCAAGTATTAATCTACTTTGTCCCCAAGTTTAACTCCTTTGTCTCCAAGTAATGCTCCTCTATATATAGTAGTTGATGGAGTTTTGAGGAAGAACAACCAAGTGAAGAGTAAGACTTAGTCAATTTCAACTATTCCCTTCCGACTTGCTTTATTTTGTAGTATTTATATTTTGTTGATTCTTGTGTACTCTAATTAATTAGAGAAGACTTGTTTAATCCTGGGGAAACATTTCACACCGCTGAAATAGTTTCTTAGGACAGTGCCTAGCACGACTCAAGGATTATATAAATATATTTATACATATATATTACTTAAAGATATTATTGTAGTAGTATTTATCCTAATTCTTGTATTATTATTTTGATATTATATTTCCCCGTCTATTATATCATATTTTTCCAACAATGTAAGAAACTATGGCAATTAATAATAATATTTCCGAAACTATTTATGACACTACCAATGTTAGTGCTACCCCTGTTTCTCCAGTTCCAATTGTTCTCCCATATGCCAAACCATTTCCGGATGTGTCAAATATTGAAATTTTCGCTAATGAAAATTTCAAAAGGTGGCAAGAACGTGTATTTTCATTGCTTGATGTTCATGGCGTTGCACATGCACTATAACATCCACAATCGGGTGCTGACGTTGATAACAAAATTTTTGAATCATGGCAATACGCCAATAAGGTATGTCGTCATACTATATTACAAACAATTTCTAACGAGTTGTTTGATGTATATTGTAGCTGTAAAGAAGCAAAAGTCATTTGGGAAGCCTTGATTAAAAAATCCACTGTCGAAGATGCTACCAAACAAAAATTTGTGGTTGGAAGATTTTACCAATGGCAGATGAGTAACGAAAAGGAAATGAAAATTCAAATCAATGAATATCAAAAATTGCTTGAAGACTTGAAGGCCGAGGGAATCACTTTACCAGAAAAATTTGTTGTTGGAGTGCTAATTGAAAAATTATCGGACTCATGGAATGACTACAAAAATAACTTAAAGCACAAACAGACAAATTTCACTATTGAACAAATAGTGACTCACATTCTAATTGAAGACACCAACAGAAAGGAGTCATTCAAAGCAAAGGAGTTGGCGTTCAAGGCAAACTTAATACAAGGTCAAAGCAGCAATAACAAAAGATATGATAATAAGTCTAATGGTTACAAGCCTTATAATTTCAATTTTAAGAAAAAGAAAGGCTCTTGTTTTACTTGTGGAAAATCAGGTCATCATGTCGCACAGTGTAGGAGAAGAATAAAAAATGACAAAGAAAATGATTATCCTCCCAAGGCTAATTTAGCTGAAGGAGATGAAATTATTACAGCTGTCATTTCTCAAGTAAACATTGTAGCACATATAAAAGAATGGGTGTTAGACTTTGGGGCTACTCGGCACATTTGTGCGAATCTAGAAGCATTTGCCTCCTAGACATCAATAGGGGATGACAGTGAAGTAGTCTACCTTGGAGACTCAAGAACTACTAAAGTCTTGGGTAAGGGTAAAGTGCTCCTGCAACTTACTTCGGAAAAAACTTTAGCCTTTATGGATGTGCTATATGTTCCTACAATGCGTGCAAACCTGATTTTCGTAGCCTTGCTTAATAAAGTTGCAGTGAAAGTGTCATTTGAATCTGCAAAGATCATACTAACAAAAAATAATGTGTTTGTGGGAAAAGGCTATTGTAACTAGGGACTTTTTGTACTTAATGTTTGTAATATTGTGAATGAAAAAGCATCTACTTCTGCTTACATGATTGAATCAGTTTCTTTATGGCATGCTAGATTAGGACATGTTAATTTCTCTTATATAAAAAATATGCAATCACTTGGTTTGATATCTGAATTAGATTCAAATAATATTAATAAATGTGAAATATGTGTTGAAGCTAAAACTACTAAGAAGTCGTGTTTTTCAGTAAATAGAGAAACTGAATTATTGTCTTTAATTCACACTGATTTAGGTGATTTAAAATAAACAATGACTAGAGGTGGTAAAAGATATTATGTGACCTTTATTGATGATTTTTCTAGATATACTAAGTTATATTTACTTAGAAATAAAGATGATGTTTTTAATGCCTTTATTTCTTATAAAACTGAAGTTGAAAATCAACTTAGTAGAAAAATCAAAAGAATTAGATTTGATAGAGGTGTAGAATATTTATCCTAAATGCCTTTTGTGAAAAAGAAGGTATTATTCATGAAGTAACTCCACCTTACTCTCCTGAATCTAATGGAGTAGCTGAAAGGAAAAATAGAACATTAAAGGAAATGATGAACTCTATGTTAATAAGTTCTAATGCACCTAATAATTTATGGGGTGAAGCTATATTATCTGCATGTCACTTGCAAAATAGAATTCCTCGTAAAAGAATTGGCAAACCACCTTATGAATTGTGGAATAGTTATAAACCTAATTTGAAATATTTAAAAGTATGAGGGTGTCTCGCTAAAGTTCTCTTGCCTGAACCTAACAAGAGAAAAATAGGTTCTAAAACAGATGATTGCATGCTTATTGGATATGCTGAACATAGTGATGCATATAGATTTCTTGTTTTAAAAAGTGATGTGCTTGATTGCAATACTATTATTGAGACAAAGAATGTTGAATTCTTTGAACATATTTTTGGCTTGGCTGCAAGCGTTGGCCTCCCTGAACCTCTGGAATAAAAACCTTGAAAGTTGCCTGAATTCTTGGCTCTTTTTGCCAATGCCTTAGCCTGACCGTCTCGCCTCACCCCCTTTTCTTAACATAGTTTGTTACCTCATTAAAGCTCTTCCCTGCAGAGGTCATATAAACAGATAATACTTGCAACTCATAATTTAGTCCCCTAATAAATAAACGGATCCTCTCTTCCTCAATAGTCACCAACTGAGTAGCATATCTAGACAAAGCATGAAACTTGGCCTCATAAGCAGCCACAGACATGCCACCTTGCTCCAAAGCCATAAACTCATCCTTCTTACGATCCCTCAAAGTTCTAGGCACATACTTTTCTAGAAACAGAGCATGATATCGGTTCCAAGAAAGTGGAGGTAAAGTTGAAGATCTACATTCCATATAAGCTCTCCTTGAAGTTGAAAGGTCACATACTCAACCCCATGTTGATGGACAATTCCCAACTTATGAAGCCCCTCTAGCAATCTAAGATAAGCTCATAAGCATCTTCATTCTCAGAATTAAGAAACACATGAGGCTTTAGCTTCAAAAACTTAGTCAACATTTCATGCTCATTATCAGTCATAACAAAACCCAACAAAGGACGAAAGAAAGCATCATTACCTCCCGTTTCACCCGTCTTGGGCGCAGTGCTAGCAACAGAGGGATTAGCGGGAGCTTGAGTTACTTAAACCGAAGGAAGCCCTCCAGGACCAACCAACCCTTTCAGGAATAACATGATCTGTCGAGCTAACACTGGGTCTATAGGAGAAACATCGGTAGTCTCAGCCTGTACCTCTTCCTCTTGTCCAACATCCTCAACATTCTCAACATCAACATTCTCCTCTATATCTTCATGATGCACATGATGGGCCTCATTTTGGGGAGCATTTTCAACCATTACCCCGTCTCTATTAGGCGCCACTCTTCCTCGGCCTCTACCTCTGCCTCGACCGTGATCTCTCACTACAAATTTCTCAGCTGGAGCATTGACAGGAGCTACGGGCCTAACGTCGTTGTATCTAGTGTTAACCATCTGCGGACAGAAGAGTGAAGGAGGTTAGATACCAATTTGAATCGATAGATACCAATTGGAATCAAGTTATAGCACGAAAGGATACAAGAGAAAAATAGAGAGTTTCTTAAAGTCATATTACCTCTCGAAAAAAAGTGAAGGTGTCCTCGTACCATTCCGCAAGACTCTACTAGACTCATTTTGGTATATCAAGATCAACGAACCTAGGCTCTGATACCAACTTTGTCACGACCCATACCATCGTGATTGACACCCACACTAACCATCCGGTGGGAGAACCACTACTACAACCCAAACCAAACAACTAAACAGAAAACTAAAGTATTTAAGGATACAAAACAAGTTAAATACTAAAGAAATAAATAGGGAGTTTATGAACTCCAAACAAAGGTCTATCAACTAAACAAATGCGGAAGTAATACCTAGAACTTAAAAGTCAATGTACCAAAACATCTAAAGTTCAACAAGTCTAAACAAGAAGGGATACAACCCCACACTAATGAACTAATAACTAACTAGAAAGTCTAAATCTGAAATGGTGGACATAGACGAAAGAGAACTCATGGTAGCCCAGAAGAACTGGCTCACTTGAATTCGAAGAGATCACTGATATTCTAGACGAGGTCTGTCAATAGCCGCCTGAAGATGCCATGTACTCAACAAAGAAAAAGCAAGTGAAGTATCAGTATAGAAACACAGTGTACTGGTCACGCTGCTATCCCACTAAGTGTAACATACATAAGTCAATACAACAATATAATCACATGCATATATCGAACATATACAATATTATCAACATTTACGAACAATGAACAACTTCACATTTCTCAAGATACACAAATATGTCAAGTCATTGGTCCTCTCATGGAACCTAAACCCAACCCGTTAGCATACTGAAATGTGGTACCCGATCCAATGATTATGCCGGAATGTGGCAACCAATCCCATAATTATACCGAAACGTGGCAACCGATCTAAGTTAGTTATGTCGAAACGTGACAACCGATCCATTCAACACACCACAATCACAATCACAAGTATATTCTCAAGTTCATACAATCAAGTCATGATTCATGGCATTCATCATTCGTCTATCTCATTTACAATAAGTGTGATCAATAATGCAACATTCACATACATACATGTATCATAATGAAGCAAGAACAAACATACATCACACAATCATAGAATCACAACCATCACCTACCTCGAAACAAGCTTGAAACCCTAAGAAACTTGATCCTTCCCTTTCCGTATTCGTTCCGCTTGTTCTTGGTCTACAAACAATCATAATAACACGGGAATCAATAAACAATTACTAATTACCCGAATCGCTAACAATTATATGAACCCTAGATCATACCCATGATCCTAAGCACCCAAAATAGGGATGTTTCCACCATAGAATCTAGATCAAAACCCTCCCCCATCGATAATTACCCATTCTATTAATTACGTTCTACGGATCGAAAAATGGATTCGAGGAGTGAAAAGCTTACCTTTAGCCTCAAGAATGGTGGAAAACTGTAAAGAGTCGCCTCGGGTTTGTTCCTTAGCTCTAAAAATTAAAGTGCAGAATAAAGACGTTGTGGGGTTTATTTACGACCTTAAGTCGCATCGAACCCGCCACAACGGTCCTCACCCCGCTACAGCGGCCCCGCCTTGGCGCCAGAAATCCTGCCCCAGCGACTTGCACGGAACCAGTGAGCTATTTTAATAATTCCAAGACCCCCATTTCACAACACACCTTTAACCAACGATGCTTAAAAAATACCGTTCACGCTATGATCAATTTCGAGAGTTCTACTCACCCGAATTTATTCCGTAAAGTCGTATGGGTTTCTTAACGACTTATCTAATTATTCATGTAATCAAAATCATAAATAAGTCACCCGGTTGTTACCAGATTTCCCTACACCTTAATGACTTCGAACCCGGTACAACATCACATTTGACACCTAAGGAAGGTACAGCCCAACTATGAGGTATATCAGCAGATGTTACAATAAAACGTATATGGCTCTTTGCTGGTAGAACCACTCTATTGTCGACTTCTAATAAACGTGATTCACCCAATTCTAGATCATCTTCTGGAATCGTATAACTGTCAAAAGTGAGTGACTGTTTTTCGTCCAAATCTAGACTTGATTGGAAAATTTCAAGTTACTATGAAAAAGTTTGCCAACCCAAATTTTTTCTCCGTTGGCTTTTCTATAACGACGGAACCCGATCGTTACAATGTTTTGGACCACAAATGCCTTTAAAATAATGTTATTTTTCCCATCAAACTAACATGACAAGCCACCATGGCAAAAACTCCTTCCTTTCAATAATGTTGTTCTTCCTTGTTCATCCTATCATAAAAAAAAATAGTTATTTCATTTTCTTGTTTGAGTTATGTCCGGACTTTGAAACTCCAATTTTGAAGTGTGCTAAAGTTCGTTTGAGATAATTGTGTGTTGAATGATCGAGTTCATTGTTTGGATTTTGGTGTCATCGAATCTGAGGCTGAAAATTTAATTCCAAAAGTTGAAAGATGTTGAAAAACTCTTAAAGTCATTCTTTGTGTGTAGCAAGTTGCAACTCGAAAATAGCTACTCGTTTGAAAATTTGTTGGTGAGAAATTTTTAGTTTTTGCTAGATTTTTGAAGTGCAAAAATTTAAAGAAATGTGATTGAATGTTACTAAAAATTGTTTTGATATTGCAATTGAAGCTGAAAATTGACATTTAACAACCGATTTCTTAATATGAAGATTGATATTTGATGATTTAAATTGAAACCCCCACAAATAATAAAATATATATGAAAGAACTCTTAAAAGATTTAAAATTTGATAATCGATTTTGTGAATCTATGACTCGAAAATCCAAACAATGAACTCGATCCTTCAACACGCAATTACGACCTCAAACAAATTTTGATACACTTCAAAATGGAGTTTCAAACAAGAACAATGGAAGAATTATATTTATTTATTTATTGTGATGGGGATGAACAAGGAAGAACAACATTATTGAGAGGAAGAGATTTTTGTCATTGTTGACACCCAATTTTGACCGACCTTTAACCATTTTTGGAATGCTATTTGATTAAATACGTATTTTTAAAATATATGTCGAGTTTAAAATTTTAATCGATTTTGTCTAAAAATTATATATTTTAGTATGCATGCTTTATAAAATTATCGTAAATATATTTAAAATATTTTAAAATTATAAGTAAAACTCAAAATAATTACTTTATTTAAATATTTCAAAATATTAGATGTGTCTAATTATATGAAAATATTTTAAACTTGTATAGTTTATTAATGGAATAGCATTTCCTTAAACTTCCTTTAATCATTTAAATGTTAGCTTATTTTATTCTAATTCCTTTCAATTCTAGCCTATTCAATTTCATTTTTTTATTTTAATCATAACCACCTTTCATTTCAATATTAGCCATTCTATTTCAATTTTAGCCTATTCTTATACAATTTCAGATTTCAAATGGTTTAATCTCATCCGT
>JAJOOS010025682.1:0-19899 GCA_029582725.1 Solanum chiquidenum
TGGGGTCAATCCTCACTACCAACCACCTCCATCATCACAACTAGCACCGCAAACCAACACCACTTCCAACCACTACACTCAGTCGATAAGACACTTACCACCTCTATCATTATAATTATATCCACTGCCACCACCGCCGTCACCACCATTATCAACCACTACAACCATTGGGGTCAATCCTCACTACCAACCACCTCCATCATCACAACTAGCACCGCAAACCAACACCACTTCCAACCACTACACTCAGTCGATAAGACACTTACCACCTCTATCATTATAATTATATCCACTGCCACCACCGCCGTCACCACCATTATCAACCACTACAACCATTGGGGTCAATCCTCACTACCAACCACCTCCATCATCACAACTAGCACCGCAAACCAACACCACTTCCAACCACTACACTCAGTCGATAAGACACTTACCACCTCTATCATTATAATTATATCCACTGCCACCACCGCCGTCACCACCATTATCAACCACTACAACCATTGGGGTCAATCCTCACTACCAACCACCTCCATCATCACAACTAGCACCGCAAACCAACACCACTTCCAACCACTACACTCAGTCGATAAGACACTTACTACCTCCATCATTATAATTATATCCACTGCCACCACCACCACCGCCGCCACCATTATCAACCACTACAACCATTGGGGTCAATCCTTACTACCAACCATCTCCATCATCACAACTAGCACCGCAACCAACTACCACCAACACCACTGTTAACCACCACACATTCTTCAACCATCACCATCACCATCACCACCAACACCGCCAACTTCTAACATCAACCACCACTACTATCAACAGCCACCATAGCATTAGAAACTATAACATCAACCACCCCCACACTAACAATTATCACCACCACCACCACAAACCATCTCTACCATCACTAGCGAACATAAATATTTCATTGGTTAATCAAATAATGATTTTATTTTATTAAATATATATATTTATTTATTTTCTAACATTTAATTACTTTTATTTAAATTGTATATTTACCATGTTTAAAAATCAATTAAGTATGCACATTCAGATGTTGAAAAACCAAATGTCTTAATCATTCAGTGTTCAGATTAAGAAACAACATCTTAATCATTCAAATATGTCTTAATCTCAATGCAAAATTAATGAGGCCTAAGGCACTTCACTCACTTCCAGAGAGGGACCTAAGAACAACTTAAGCACCTTTTTTGATAAAGTAAAAACAACTTAAAGTACCTTTTGGACATATACGTCTTTCATACATCAGGTGTGATCATCTCATCAAGGAATATGTCCCGATATTGTGAATGAAACAAGCATGACTGTGTATATCAATTGATTCACCTACAGACCCTAATGTCAAGCTATTTTCAGGACAAGAATCTTAGTTTATCCAAGATGCTATAGCAGATTAGTTGGTAAGTTGAACTATTACATCCCCGAATATTATTTTTTTTACTTTTCTTTTAATTTAGTGTAGTTGGTCAAATTTTGCAACATCATTCTGATAGTCCGTAGGATGCAACGTACACATCCTTCAAATGTATCAATCAAGTTCATGAACTACATAAAGATTGAGAATATTGAGTATTTCATGTAGTTCGGTGGGACTCTATTACTTGGAAAAAGTAAAAGGCACGGTGAAATTAACAAGTGCAAAAGCTATATAATGAACTATGTACATTTAAGCAAAAATCATACCGCGGAACACTTGTTTTTGCATTCAGGTCTGTGCCATCCAGTGGACGTAGGACAATTAAGGGAAAGAAGATACCAATTTCACCCTGAAAATCAAATTTAAATTTGCAACCTCTCAAATTTTGAAATAGATAGCTAAATCTCAATAGGAAGTGTAAACACTGTGTACCTTAAGACATTCCCTGAATCGCAATAATAGGACTGAGAAAATTCCTGTAGCATACTGCCAAATTATGTGGACAGTTGTTAGTGAGTTAAAAATCTGAAAAAATTTCAAAAGAATATCAAATAACATGAGTGTATAGTTTCAGAAAGCAAAATTACTAACCTGAAATATGGTAGGTGACTGTGAAACTGATGCTTTTAGTAAAACATATGAAAGATAAGCCTTGACGGAGTCCATAAACTGAAAGTTTTTCGTGAATGAATCACTAACTCCCTCCAAAAGACCCTGCGGTTTGATTGAGAAAAAATATTTTTTTTGATAAGTAAGCAAAGTTTCACTGATTGAAACCAGCGCTAAGCAAATGCTGGTGTAAAATACTGCTAAGGTTTTACATGAATTGCAGTAAGCTGATAAAATCAAGTATGTGCCTTCAACATCATTTACAATTGCCATCTTGCACCAAAACGATAGCAAAAGTATGATGCAAAAAATAATTTAGTAGAAAACAGGGATTCCGGTCAATTTCACCTAAGAGGTCAAGAGTATGATCGTTAAGATTTACGCTCAAAAGAATCCCGGTGATGAGGAAAGAGACGAGCAACAAGAGAATATGACAACTGTTGTACAAGAAAAATGCTTAAAAGAATATATCCAGCAAAAGTATTTTATTTAGGGCCAGAAAAGCATTTTGAAGGTCGCCCATACCATCTGTTGACAACAGCCCTTCCTATGATACTTGATTTCAAAAAAACAAAAACCAACTAATCTTGAAAAATTTACAGCCCTTCCTAGTTCTATTCACTCATTATTTTTTTTAAATAAGTCAACCAGCATCTCCAAGTTTCTTATGTAGATCAAAGAACTTAATACATGAGTTTTTTTTTTTTTTTTTTTTTGGACTACAAACTGATATAATATAAAGAAAATTTCCATTTTCAAACGAAATCAACCCCAGCAATAGCATTAAGCCTCTTTCATTATACAACTTCAAGCTTTCACTTCCCACTAGTTCAGTTTGAAGTTCACCTGCTTGCTGCTCTGGATCCGCTTCAGAACCAGACAGCTTCAACTTTCTTTGATATTCTTTTAGGGACTTGGATTTACTAGTCTAAAATTGGTTATGAGGAATGGAAAAGTTATATCTGCTCTATCTCCAGTGAGCTTCAGATTTCAAATGCTGTTTCTACAAGTTTTCCAGGTAGTGTTTGTCCTGAAACTCCCTTTTTCAATTCTTATAAAAAAAATAGCACGTTAACTCAAAACTAGTAAACTCAACGTGAGATGTGATCAGAAATCATGATAGCCCACCATCGAAACTGAAGTGAGCATAGAAATGACTACCAATAGATATTGGTGGAAAAGGTTAAAATGAAAAAGATGAAGAAGCAATGTTGGTGATTAAATCTGAGTATATGCCTCTGTAACACCCTAGGCAGATGCCACATCGGCAAAACCCGGGAGATATATTGTTGGTATAAGGAAAAACTCCTTAGACCCAATGAAGCGTTTAAAACTGTGCGACCCTAGTCCAAAACCAAACTATATCATTATTCATTAGTGAGTTGGGTTATTGCATATGGCATCAAAGTCACTTTGTATCCAATCTTGGGCAATGGAATGGTGGAACCGTGGAGCAAACCTCAGAGTATTAATTGAGCCTAGGCAAATCCTACATCATTGAGGACTTAGTGGGGGTAAACCTCAACTATGATGCAGAATCCCTAAAAAAAGGTGTATGTAACCGTCCAAGAAAATCCACCACCAACAAAACACGAGAAAGATGCTAGTATATATTGGTTTTCACTCACGAGGGATTAACTATGTTTTCCCAAGTAAAATTCATGCCCAAATATAATGCAACTTCAAATTTACATACTCATTTTTTCAACTTCAACCAAATATTTTCCAAGACTAAGATGGTTTGGACGTGTGAAGAGAAGATGCGCAGATGACCCGGTGAGGAGGTGCGAGAGGTTGAATATATTGGGTACGAGGAGACGTAGAGGTAGGGGTAGGCCAAAAAAGTAATGGGAAGAAGTGATTGGACAGGATATGGCGCAGCTCCAAATTACTGTCTTACTGATGACATGACCTTAGAAAGGAGGGTGTGGAGATCGCATATTAGGATAGAAGGTTAATAGGTAAGGAGTGTTTCTTGGTTTTTGAGGGGTTTAGCCATATTCTTATGGTGTCTTCCTTTTGCTTCCACCGTCACTTGTTGTTGACTATGTTTTGGTTATCGCATTATTTTGGCGTTGTTATCATTTCCTAGTTAGTTGATTTGTTTCTCCACTATCGTTTTCCTTTTTCATACCAATTTTGATATGTTGTACTTGAGTTGAGGGTCCTCCGAAAACAAGCTCTTTACCTCCACAAGGTAGGGGTATGGTCCCTCCCCAGACCCCACACTTGTGGGATTCACTTGGTATGTTGTTGTTGACCAAATATTCTCCAAACGGGCACTTAAGCTAGAAACACTATATGCTTGGCTCTTGCTTGGCTTGTGTGTTCATATTGTATTGTATTGTTAAATCTACTGTTATTTAACAATGAGAAGACTCATTTTACGTAACAACTAATTTGGTGTGGTTAGATTCCTGCATTAGTTCTATTTCACATTTGGCGCTTACTATTATATAAAAAATCTCATTTTACCCTTACTTTACTTTACTTTATAATATGATTTAACCATATTTTGTCTTCCTCATATTTATGCCCCACCTTTTTCATCAGCACTCCTTGCTACGATATAGGTACTCCTTTCCACTTTCTTGTTAATGATCATCTTTTCCTTTTTTTAGTTTTGAATTGTTCATAAATACAGTATTTAAAGTGATGAAGGCATTTTAATAAACTTAGCAGCTATTGTACAGTACAATATAGTCAAACCAAACAAGAAAAATGTTATGAAATGACAACAGAAAATACAACCTATCCAAACATTATTTTAACAACACAATACAATATAATACAATGCATTATAAAATAATACATTAAGAAACCATCGGAACAATGACTCAACAGCCTGTAGAAGAAAGCTCACCTGAAGTAGCTCCAGGGACAAAATACGTGTCTTAACAGTAACTTCATCATTGTCTTCCTTTATGCCCATCTGCAAACGCACTCCTATTAACACAAAATTCACAGATTTCCTAAACCTTACATCTATGACCAGTCATTCAAACCTTGCAAAGGGTTCGGAAAAGAAGCAAGGCATCATGCTCTCCAGGACTCATGCTTTCAAGCTCAATTCCTCTGGTTAAAGTTACAAATTGTCACGAGATTTGAAAATTGTAGTTAAACATCACAATAAAACAAGTTCTCTTTACGAGAATCATTTCCTCAACTGTGAAACCATACCTTGTGACCTTTTCACCATCTTCAAGATGCACAGCCTTCTCAAGAGCAGCTTCTAAACCCTGTATT
This sequence comes from Solanum chiquidenum, assembly GCA_029582725.1. Lineage (NCBI taxonomy): Eukaryota > Viridiplantae > Streptophyta > Magnoliopsida > Solanales > Solanaceae > Solanum > Solanum chiquidenum. Next base: position 5,309 of record JAJOOS010025682.1, read on the forward strand.
CCAAGGAATGGTCATAATAGGTACATATCATAAGCTTTTACATGACAATACCGTAATCGTGTTAGTAATAGTAAAGTTTCAGGTATGTACACCTTGATATCAGCCCCACCAACAAAACTCTGAAGTTCCTCAACTGATGCAACAGATGCATCTTTAGCCTGAACAACATTAGGTGCATCTCCCCCTTCTGTTATTTCTTTATCTTCCGGATCATTATGTGAAACTTCCTCAACCTTTACGTTTGGTCCATTAGTATCAGTAGTTTCTTGGTGTGCAACAGGTCCACGTGAACTAGAACCCTGAATTGCAAGAAGCTATTAAGGGTCTATAAAGTAGAATCCACTATTCCCCCCTCTACCATCTCAACGAAGAAACAAAAAACTTGGTTCATTCACATACCAGATCATTTTCCATCCGTCTGAATATAATACTAAGCATTTGTGTCAACATGGCCTTTGATGTTGCTTGGTTTATTGGACTTTTGCTAAACATCCAAACAAATTGCTATTAGCTTCATTTGATATATAAAATAATCATCTTCAAACAAAGGATTACACCAATACCTGTTAAGAGCAATATTGTAGCAGACCCTGATAACTCCGAGCAATGATTCCCCATGAACTGCATTTTGGACAAAGTATACAGAAAAAATGTTAAGGACTCCTGTTTGCCACTTGCAGAAAATCCTATTCCTACCAACTTTAATTCAAATAAGCAATAAATGTTCAATGTTACATGCAATAGCTTTACAAAGGTGGACACATTAAGGTACCCCAAGATGTTGTACTTCGTCATTTACATTGGACAATGTTGCCAAAATGCCTGTTTGAGGCACACTTAAGCCATGAAACTACTTAGCACAGGTCGGGAGCTTTGTTTGCTTAGGCAGCACTTAAGTACATTTCCCAAGGCACTTAGGCATGGAATTCAATGCTCACGGAGTGTGTCTTTGAGAGGGGAAAAAAAAAATTAGGCACTGATCTGAAGTCTGAACTTCAAACAGTGTTTTTTCATTTGAACCGGAAATTTAAAATGGTTAAATTTGATTGAGATGATTTTTACTTCATATATTCACTTGTAGTTTTTTTTTCATTTTTTTTGGTCTATATAATTGTTGTTAGTGTATATTGCTATTTTTTTTTGCATTACATAGTACTTTTTTCTATGTTGTTCAAACTCTTCAAAATTCTTGCCGCACCCCAGTGTTACCAAAGGCAAAAAGCGCAAAAAAGCTCTAAGGTTTGTTGGGGCTTTAAGCGCAAATAAAGCATGAGCTTTAATGAAAAGAGGTGCAAAGGGAGAAAAAAATACAATTATATATGGACTATGTTTAGTCCAAGACTAATAATAACTTTTTTTGAGAAAGAAACATAATTGTAATAAAACTAATAATAACTATAAACATGAATGACAAATATATGAACAAAGAAATTGAAAAAAAAGATGAAGATAAAGTGAAATATCAATTGTTAGTGACACCTATTCAGAAGAGGCTCATTGGCAAGGAAAAAAATACCTAGAACCTTGATGACGACACTGAAGCACACATAAAGCGAGGCGAAACGCTCAACGCGTTTTGAGCCTCGCCTCAGGACTTAAGGACACTTTAAGCGCATCTTTGACAATACTGCCGCACCCATGTCGACCCGATGTGCGTGTGGGTGTGGGATCCACACCAGATTTGGTCAACTTACCTTGGTTGCTTTGACTACATCTATAACCGAGAAGTATAGATTGACCGAGTGTTTAGACTGATTTTTTGGTTTATGTAATGTATATATATATATAGTTATACAAAGTATGAGAATGTTTTGCTATTACAAGATATATCTTATGAATAACACATTATGTGTTTGCTTATAAGGAATTAAATTTTATTTTTTTTGATAACCGAGAAATTCGTCTGTGACCTGCCCTTCGGACCAATCACAACCTTCTAAACTCGGTGGATAATGGGCCCGCCCCTCTACCCTTCTCCACTTAAATATCGGGATTCGCTTTGCATGGTGTGGGGCTTGAACCTGCGACCTAAGCCACAAATCCTCCACCTTTTGCCACTTGAGCTAGGCCTTGGGGGCATAAAGAAGAAGAAGAATTAAATTTTATTAGGTTTAGTTCAATATTTTAATTAATTGTGAGGTATACTTCATAAATCGGAATATACACTTATTGGCCATATACTAGCACCAATACTTGCACTCGGATCCATATCCCCAAATCCTAAAACATAAGTGACTGAAGAATCCATCCTTTAAATCAGCACACGTATCAAATACCCACCCGAGTTCGAGCAACTTAGCTTATTTTAGTATGCACTTATGTACAGTAAAGTGCATATTTCAATTGTATTTGTGCTTAATGTCCAAGCAGACACTTAAGTGTTTCAATGTTATTTTGCAATTGACTACATTGTGTTGGATCTGCTTGACTATGTAAGCTAAACGAAAATGTTATTTTGCAATTGACTACATTGTGTTGGATCTGCTTGACTATGTAAGCTAAACGAATTTAACTATAGATGGATAATTGAGTGATGTTGGCAATACACTTGAAATTATGTGTTAACTATACATGGTTTAATTGAGTGGTAGTTAATAATACACTTGAAATTTTGTCATCAAAAAACAATACACTTGAAATTATGCTTCATTCATCCAAACTTAATAGTCCTATAGTTTGATCTAGCACGGGGAATAAGAAAAGAGTGAAATGTTAGTTAAGTATTTGTTAGGAGAATATGTGAGGCAATTAGTAAACTCTTAAAATTTTGAACGGGAATGGGTCAAAAATGCCCTTAAACTATGTGAAATGAACAAAAATGCCCTCCATCCATAATTTGATCCAAAGATGTCTGTGCCGTCCAAGCAAGTCCCAAGCTAGATTTCTCTAATTTCAAGGTCTCCAGAGGTCAAAATCTGACCAGCAGAAAACTGGCCCTGCTGTTTGCAAGTACAGTACCCTTCATATGCCTTTTTCAGTAAAAACCAAACACTCCTTCATATGAGTTGAATGCTTTGTTAGGGTTTCTTCGGTTCGACCCAGTCCATTTAGCTGTTTCTCTGCTATTGAACCGGTCCTGATTCTTTTTTCTACCCTTTCTCAGTTAACCAAGGGTAAAATAATCCTTTTGCCCTCTTATTTCTATTTTTGTAGGTCACCAATTTCAAATCTCTTTCATCTTTCCCAGCTGTCATTCCATAAATGGCAAAGGACCTATTTTTTAGTAGGCCAAACTCTCCTCCTCGCATCTCCCTCCCTTCTATCTTCCCCTCTCCTCCTTCCCTATTCCTTCTCCCTCTCCCTTCTTCATTTCCCCTCCCCTGCCCAGAATACTCCAACACTTTAAGGAAGAATTATGGGTATAACCGTACCCTAAAACTCCTACATCCATCCTCAGAGATCATTTTTTTGAGGCTGGTAACATTAGTCTATAGATATCCTCAGGTATAATACAACCAAAAGTGTAGTTCCCCTTCAAAAAACGATATTACATCTTACAGAAACTTTGACTTAATCAGATTGATGCCTATAAACAATCTAGTACATCAAAGATGTCTTCTGTTTTAGCTAAAATATCTTGTTTACACCAAAAATAGAAAAGAGCTACGCAATTCATTCTAATCTTCTGAAGGCTATTCTGTACATTCTCAAAGCTCCTATTGTTCCTCTCTTTCCAAATTGTCCACCAAATGCATGCTGGGACAAACTTCCATCTCTCCTCCTTCTTTGAAGCATTGCCATCCCTAATCCAGCTACTTAGAACTCCTTTGATGCTTCCTGGTTTCACCCACGTAATTCCTTTCAGGCAAATGAACATTCTCCATAGCTGCTCAGTCCACTTACAGTGTAAAAAAAGATGGTTGATTGTCTCTGCTTGCTCTCCACACAGAGTACATCTAGAGGCAAATTGATATCCTCTTTTCTTCAAATTTTCATGGGTCAGAATTGCTTCTTTTGACAGCAACCACAAAAAGCATTTCACTTTGTAGGGCACCTTTGGTTTCCAGATCATCCTCCATGGCTAGTCTGTCTCTTGGTCTGCAGTCTTGTTGAGTGTCCTATATGCTGAATTGACTGAGAATTTACCATGAATGTCACTCTACCAAACCAGTGAGTCCTTCTCCTCAGTAAGATTGCTAAAATTATCTACTGAGTTCTGGAATGCAACTACCGTCTCTATTTCCCAGTCATTTAGGTGTCGCCTTAGGAACAAATTCCAGCCTTGACCAGTCCACATTGTTGCCACTGTTGCCTGTTGTTGTTAACATAACATGTATAGTTCCGGATGCAGCTGTTTCATGGGTGTTGCTCCATTCCATTTGTCCTCCCAGAAGGAGGTCTTTTGACCACTCCCTCTTTGATTCTGGATCTGAAATACAACATAGGCCACAAGTTCCTGATTGCTCTCCATACAGTGCAATTGTATGGAGTGTTAACCACTTTTGTCATCCACTTATCCTCCATGCCATACTTTGCTATGATGACCTCCTTCCAAGCATATGATCTTCCGTGGCAAATTTCCACAGCCACTTCAACAAGAGGCTTTGGTTTTGCTTCCTTAAGTTCCTGATGCCTAGGCCACCTACCTGTATCCTTGTTCACTATCAGTTCCTCCCATTTAACTAGGTGGAACTTCTTTTTGTCTTCACTGCCTTGCCATAGGAAATTTCTCCTAAGGGCATCAATGCTCTTAGATACACTTGCAGGCATTGGAAATACTGACATCATATAGGAAGGTAGTGCATCAAGGACACTATTGATTAAAGTTAGTCTACCTCCCAAGGAGAGGTACTGACTTTTCCAATTGGTGAGTTTCTTTTCACATTTCTCTAGGACCCCATTCCAAATACCTTTGGACTTGCTTTTAGCTCCCAGAGGCATGCCTAGGTAGGTTGTTGGACGTTCCCCAATCTTGCCTCCAAGCTTACTAGCCAATCTTTCCATCTCTATCACAGTGTTGATAGGATAGATAAAGCTCTTTCCCCAGTTGATATGGAGTCCAGAGACTGCCTCAAAAATGACAAAAATAATTCTCAAAATCAAGATTTGGTCTGTTTTTGCTTCACAAAACACCAATGTATCATCTGCATATTGAAGGTGAGTTACCTCCAAGTTGTTTAGTTCTCTTGCTTGGAATCCTTTGATCCATCATTTCCCTTTTGCTGTGTTGATCAAGATACTCAACCCTTCCATGGCTATAATGAACAGAAAAGGAGATAGTGGGTCCCCCATCTCAATCCTCTTTGAGAAGCAAAAAATCTAGTAGGTGCTCTGTTGATTAGGATGGAGAATCTCACAGTGCCAATACAATGTTTGATCCAGTTGATCCATTTAACTCCAAAACCCATTCTTTCCAGCATCTGGATGAGGAAATTCCAATTTAGGTAGTCAAAAGCTTTCTGGATGTCCAACTTGCAGACAATCCCTGGCCTGTTGCTTCTTTCTCTAGCTTCAATACATTCATTTGCAATTAAAACAGCATCCGTGATCTGCCTTCCTTTGATGAAGGCCATCTGTTGCCTGTCTACTATTCCTTGGATTACTTTTTTTAGCCTCTATGCTAGGAGCTTAGCTATGATCTTGTAGACCCCCCAATAAGGCTTATGGGTCTGAAATCTTTTAGTTCCTCAGCACCCACCTTCTTTGGAATCAAAGCAACAAAGGTTGCATTTAGGCTCTTTTCGAAGAAGCACTTATCATGGAAATTTTGAATTGCAGCTACAAGATCTACATTAATAATGTCCCAACACTGCTTGAAAAATTCTATGGAGAAGCCGTCTGGACCTGGGGCCTTGTCCCCTGCACATGCCTTGATGCTTTCCAGTATCTCATGTGGTTCAAAAGGGGCTTCCAACATGGAGTTGTCTCTGTTATTGATCCTAGGGCAATTCTCCATCTCTAAATGAGGCCTCCATTCTTCTGTTTCAGAATATAAGTTCTCATAGAAGGTCACTATTTCCTTCTTGATTTCGACTGGATTTTCTATCTTCACTTCCCCTACTTTCAGTCTATCAATAGTGTTGGATCTCCTATGAGCATTTGCTGTTTTATGGAAGAAGTTGGTATTTCTATCCCCTTCCTTTAGCCATGTCGCCCTAGACCTCTGTCGCCAAGCTATCTCTTCCTTTCTGGCAATATCTTCAAATTCATTTAGAATAGTCTTTATGGACACAATTTCCTCCTCTTGCAAGGTTCTGTGTTCTTGGATTTCTTCCAGTCCTGCCAATTGTGCCAATACCAACTGCTTTTGAATTCCCAAATTACCTTGGACTGATTTACTCCAGCGATCATTGAAATTGGAATACCCCCCCGCCATTTTTAACATACACCTTAGCTCTTGACATATCACTCATACAACACCTCACATCCACGAAATTGCTGCAAAAATCTTCCGCCATCTTGAACAAGTTCACACACCATAGGTGAATCGGAACTCCTAACAATTTTGATCGCAGCATACCCCTCTCTGGCCCTCCCCTTTACACAACCAAAGTTGTCATGCCATCTGTCCGGCCTCAGAAACTCTCCGTTCATCCACCTATGTCCCTCCTCAAACACCATCGCAGCTTCTAGTTTTGATGTGAACAGGAACAAGAAGATTGAGTCTCTCAGCTTTGACATCTTTAGCCCCTTCTCCATTCTCCAAGCCTCTGCAGCTCAAGTAGCAACCATGTTTGATGATCCCATCCAACTAGCAAACTTCCTCACAAGACATGTCTTTAGAAAATTCTTTTCCGAGTATGTTCACTCGAAAGATTTGAGTTTGGATTCTTTCATGCCTTCATTTTGTAGCAGCTTTCTTCTATGTCAAGGCTTGGCCAAGCTAAAGCATGTTTGTAAGATGTCTCTTTGAGTTTATTCACTTCTAGAAAGAAGTAGGAGACTCCCTTTCTCTAGCCATTTTATCTTTTATTTGCGAGGATTCATATAGCAGACACAAATATTTTTAAATTAAGAGCTAGTGGTTATTGTTGTTGGAAACTAAAGAGGACCACAAATAACTTTTTATCATGAAAATGTAATATTTGAAAAAATCAAAATTAAAGAAAACCCAGATTACTCACAAATATATTCTGAGAAAGTGACTTCCATTTTCAATTCCCTATTTTTTTTATTTTTTTTAATTGAATTTTAGACTTATTTAAGTTTTGAGACAGAGAACTTTAGATTTTCTAAAAGGGATGATAGTAGATAATCTCTTTTCCTAAAATATAAAAAAATCCTACATTAAAAGTATACGATCAAACTGTCTTTTTCCTCCGAATTGTGGAGAGATATACTACGGTATTTTAAATTTATTTTTATGAAATAAGAAGGAAAAGGATTGCTTGATCCTTGAAGAGTTTTTTCAATACAAAGTATTGATTGATCGTCTTATTAGGACAATTCATGATTCATATGATTAGTCAGAAGGAATGATCCAATGGAATTCATGGATTTACCTAGGTCAGTTTATGGGTTAATCAATATAGGATTTTTATAGTCGAAAAACATTGGAAAGAGAAGTGCAAGAAAAGTCATACAAATAGATCAAATCTTTGGACACCCCGAAAAAGATGAGGTGCTTGAAAATGGTCCAAGTAGTTGAATAGGAGGATCACTATGATTATAGCCCTTTGTCCGTTTACCACCGACAAAAATGATGTCATTAGGATACAAAGGAGTGTAAAATAATACTCCTTCATCTTATTTCATATGACGAATTTTGACAGAGTTTAAGATGTTAATTTGACATATTTTATACGTAATGGTGAAAGAAAATTTTAAAACAAAAATTGAATAAGCACATCACATCCAAGCTAGATTTTATTTACTAAATAAATCTAAATTATCAAAAGTTATGAAAATTAAAGTGAAAAACTATTAGTAGTGAATGGTGTCATAAAAAAATATGGGACAATGCAAACTTCAAAGATAATGGGACAAAGGTAATCCTAGTTTACATAAAGTTGGACTTCTACATATATAAAATTAACCAGTCAAGGAATCTGGAACGAACTCAAGATAAAAGGAGGGTAAAGACATAAAGTAAGTTGGGACAAGACTCAAGAGTAACAAAAGGTGAAGAAAGGAATCTCTCTTTCAAAAGTTGCATACCTCTAAACTTGGCGGATGCTACAGCGGTAAGAAGTACCTTCAGAACCTGAAGAGTCGTACTGCATAGAAATCCTCAAAAGATTTATCATTCAAGAAATATTAAGTTAAAAATATATATCAAATAAAAGAGGCACATAGCTAACAGGAGCAAACGATTTGCTGATAACTTAAAAGGGAATATACATAAGAAAAAGTCAAAATAAGAGAGGTTTCTACCTATCAGTAGACAAATTATCCACACAGTCGCAGACCCTGTTCAGGATGTCTGTAAACAGTGTCACATTTTCCCCACCATCTAAGCCAAGATCTCCCTCTAGATGGTCGTAGGCAATCAGTTTCTGCAGATATACAGAGAAAGTTATCACTGATTTTTGGATACACTTTTTGAGAATCTCTGAGCACCCGAAAGAATGTTCTTAGATATTCAATCAATGAAATATACAAAGTTACCTGTTTTATCAATATGAAACAGTTGGCATATTCACTTAAGTTATTCATGCTCATTCACGCATTTAATGTAAAAAAACAGGTACCAGAAAGACAGGTATAAATGACTCAGCTTTGAGGATAGCAACAAATAAATAGAGTAAATGAGGTCCATGATGCATGTATAAATGAAATTAAATAGCTGTAATTCAATAGTAATCAGTCCCCTCCCCCTTGTTAAGCTCCATTGCACCTACCCAAGTTTATAACCTGGATGATGGCAAGAAATTTCAAAAGAAGAAAGAAACTAATGATGCCTAACATATATAATAAAGAGATACAAATTTTCAAGTGTCAAGGCCCAAAAGAATGCTAAAGTACAGCAGCAAGAACCTACATGAAGACAATCCAAAGCAAGCTCCATGATCTTTCCATTCTTCGTCTCAAAAGCCAGCCGAAGTGGATTTAGCACGAGTTCTGCCTGTGCTTGGCTTAAAGTATTGCCTGCTTGAGCTAAAGCTGTCACTATAGTTCCACTTTGGCTTGATGGTCTGCTTATCTGTTCTGCACCCTCACCACTAGGCAAAGCAGTAGTTGAGTCAACTGGTGCTGCTTCATTTTCCGAGGCTCCAGTGTCAGTAGAACTGCATGAGAGGTGATTCCGTGAGCCGTTAATTTATAAGGCATATAGAGTAGGAAAAGTCAACGAAAAAAATAATAGAACTAGAGGTTCAGCCCAGTCAACTAATGGATTAGAAACAATATCCAAAATCGAAATACTTTTGACTGTAGTCTCATTTCTACCAAAAAACATATAGCATTTTGAGCAGTAGAGTACCCATATAGCTCAGACTTCAGAGCGTAGCCAATAAAATCTGATAGAAGCTATAATTTTCAATGGCATGAAATTTGAACAAAAAAGAAGATATATGCCCTGAGCTAATAATAGGAGGAAACTGAAGAAACAATAAAGTTGAAGATTGGAAGATAAAGTATATAAGAGCAAACAATGTGATAGTGCCTACCTCTGATCAACAGCTGAAGATGTTGCAGCATCACTCTCAGTGGATAAGCTTTGCTGACTAGATGCTTTTGAATTGTCTGGAGAGCAGACAAAACCGGAATACACAGTAAATCAGAAGAATCACTTCATTTTAACAAGGGGCAGAAGCAAAAAAGATGTTCCAAAACAAGAAGCAGTTCAATAACTTTTTTTTATGAAGTTGTTCTATTACTAGCATGAAGATGTAATGGTTACAAAAGAAGTATTGTTAGCTACAATACATTTGTCTATGCTAGAAAAAGGAGCTAACAATGTCCATAAGGGACAATGGCTGAAGAAAAAAAAAACGGGAGGCTATTGTAACACAGTGAAACTGCTAGCTCCAAATAAACTAATCTATGTGCAGGGAGCTAACAAAATCCAGAAACTGCTCGGAAAATATACAGAGGAAAGTTTAGTAACATATTTAACACTAAGACATGCAACAGAATCAGATCCAGACAAGCATAGAAATACATAAGACAGATGAAACAAAAACAATATTGAATTTTAATATATGGTCTATTTATGATCTTATAAGACCCTAGGGTGATTCAACGCCATCCATTTGGAAAAATTTATCCCCCCATAAACTAGCTTTTGAGACATTCAACCTCACTCGAGTCAATAGACTACCTGCTCAAAATTATATATCATTTGTAACAAACACTCCCAGCATCCAGATACATAACGAAACCATCACTTCCTCTATACAGTAGACTAAGTCGAAAGGAACTTTGGTAGTAGCAGCTGACAAATCTAATTTAAACTATTTTCTTTGTGAAAGTTATTAGTATCGCAAACAAATTTCACATTGCTCATATGACACTTAATATTCATGTGATCATAAAATTTCCGAAGACACTACAAATCAAAGTCAACATGTATCATGTATAAAGCATATCCTTCTTTTCTTGTTGTTGTACATCTACATCTTAAACGGGGTAAAATACCTCCGGGTTTGTCAACAACGGTACAACATTCCTACTTATGCAAGAGCTTTGAGAAGGTTGATGAAGGCTCTCCATGAAATACCCACGTTTTTTATTTGACAGTTGATGTTACCAAAGTTCCTTTCTAAGAGGATCTCACAAACCTATTTTACAGTTATCATATAACTCTTAATATTCACGTGATCCTAAATTTTCTCAAGACACTTCAAATCCATGTCATGTCAAGCCAACAGTAGCACAAAAGAAAAAATTACAGTCAGATGCCGATGGGCATCTAGTTAACAAATTTTGGCCAATTGTTATTTTATTACCCCGCTTTTAGGCCAATTTATGTATGCATATCTTGAAATTCTTTTCATATTTTTTTCATTCAACCCCAATCTCTCTCTCTCTCTCTCTCTCTTTATATATATATATATATATACACACACACAAACGTTCATTCAATGAACAGAAAACCAAGTCTCTCTACGTTCATCACTGTTGCTAGCCAGAATTAATTGTTGCGTTCAAATCTTGTATTTGCTAAGGTGTTTTCTCTTTAATATTGGAAAACATCTTGGATTTTATTTTTTTTTATGACTAGGGAAACCGCAGCCGCTACCCATAAAAAAACACATATCTTTGTTTCTTTTCCACAAATGATTGTTAATAGTCATTAACTTCTTCTTTTCTCCTTTCTAGTTTCAGTCTATAACAATAAAATAAATCCAATTAATGGAATAATTTTGTAGAACGGAAAACCTTGCCAATTTCATGTAATCATTTGCTACTTATCCAAGATCTGTAAATCTAGCTTGGGAAATATAGATTGGTAGCGATTGAAACTCATTTGAATCGATTCAAGCAGCTGAAAAATTGATGAAGAAGACGACTTGTTTAACCTTTGATTTTCTATATAACAATGTGGATACATTGTTTATACATAGTTATACACTGATTATTCATGGTTATATAGAACATATACATTATGATATTCTTGATGATAATGATGATGACGTTTTAAACTGGAAAACAAAATATAAGTTAAAAGAACATAAGAAAAAATATGTGGTAAGGAGAAGATGTCCTCAACTGGTAAAACAGCCAACAATAAGATTAGCAACAAAAAAATTGATTAGTAAGACTAGCAACAACAATATGTTCTACAATTCCCTCTAGTTTTATCGCGCATGAAACAGTACAGCACTCCCAAAAGTACCAGTAAGATTAGCAACAATGACATTCCGTTCTACAATTTCCTCCACCTTCATTGAACATCTAACAGGCTATACCCCCAAACACACCCATACTGTCGAACCACAAAGGAAGTAAAACAAGACTACTTTCTACAAGTCAAATCTACCGGCATATACTAGTTTTGAGGTTTTAGAGTTCTTTCAAGCCATATAATCCAGCGTCGAGCCAAAGAAGCAGCACGTCTTAAATTTTTGCATTCCTTCCTCTTCATAGAAAAACAGAGGCAAGATGTAAATCATAATTTAATGGGGAAAAAATCAGAATAGTTTCCCTAGTACTCTATATAGCCTCATTCACAATCCATTCAAAGGAGCTGTTAGAATAGGTAGTTATGTCAGAACAGGGTTAGTATTAGTCACAAGTGTAAATATGTAGTGTGGCCAATACTGGTAAGTATGGATTGATTGTGTATACTTTACGAAAAGTAACCATAAAAAAAACCCGAATTTAAGACACTCGTATTCACTCACTCTTTAAATATCTTCTGTTATTTTGGTTTGGGTGGGGGGGGGGTATTCCACCAGCAAAACTCCTAGTAACCATTCTATTTCGAGCCACTTCCAACAATTTCTAGCATCAAAAACTTTGTAGGTTCATATTTCTAGTAGTTTTTTGGTAATCCTTCCATCAAGTTCGACTCAGCATCATGGCATGTCTTCAATCAATTCTCAACAATTGCTCTCATATTTTTTTGGAAATAGTAAATCTTCATTTAGTTGATTCCAGAGAACATTGAATTACAAATTCAAACGGTAACAATCCCGATCAAACACTAGGACAGTAACAGGAACTAATAAACCATAATGGAAATCCAACTAAACCCAGTTACCACCTACTTCAAAACAATCTAAAAGCAGCGGAAAATCTAACTCATCAAGTTTCCATTTGAGGCACCACCACCACCTTTGTAGCAAGATACAGTCATTATAACAGTCACCGCCATATCCACCTTCATGACTTCCACCTCCATATCCTCCACCGCTCCTTCATGGCGTCCCCCACGGTAACCACTAATATGTTGCTTCGCGGGATTGAGTTCCGTTCACCGTGATGTTACAACAGTCGAGGTTTTGGCCCATTCATCCCCTCGATAGTATCCCCCAATGGATTGCTTATCCTTGAGGATAAGAAAGCCGAATTCTCTATGTCTACCAGTATCCTAGTCAATGATTATCTTTGATTGTGCTGCATTGCAAAAGAGCCTCCCAAGTGTTTGGTCAGTGGTAGCCTATCTGAGCCCACCGATGAAGGGCATGTATTCCACTTGTCAAATCTTTAGAGAAACTAGGAAGAAGAAACCTACAGGCAAAGTGAAGGGAAAGCTCTGATAATTATCTGCATGTCTTTCTATATATTACTTCAATTCTTCGGAATATCATTCTTCAAATTGATACTTTCTTCAATCTAAAACATGTTGGTTAGATTTGGAATTTCTGGTTCCAAGCACATAAGACTGCATAATTAGAGTGGCAGTATGATGTCTTACCTGAGTAGATTATGATGAGCTCTTTCAATAAAAGGAGCTTAACTAGTCATTTTCATCAATGGCTTCTAACGCTCAAACAATAATCATGTTGCTTGTGATTTTCAAACTTCCACTTTCGGACCTTAAGTTTTTAACTCGAGAACTTCTAACCATATTGGGGATACTAAATTCTTCTATAAGTTTTACTCTCAATCGCTTCTGACAATCACATTTGTGAATTGATCATAATTAAGCCATGACAACAAAGTAGATTGAGCTACGAATAATCAGATAATTATTGTCCTCCGATTGCTCTTCGGCTCTTCCCATGATATACTTGTTGCAAACAGGCTTCTTCGGACACCAACCAAGAGAAGAAATTGACTTTCAGGGGGGAAAACCTTTCTAAATAGTAGTGATTGCAGGCAGGGGAGAATTCAGAGGTAAAATATGAGGCAAGTGAACCCATGATCTCTTTGTAAAACTAGATATTTCATGTATATATTTTCTAAAATTGGCATAATATTCTCTGTTGGCACCCATGCTACAAGAAGTCTAAATAGTGTTCACCTAAAGGACTAAGTAACAATTCTCACTTAATACATTTTTCCCCACCACCCATGTTCTAAAAATACTAAATTGACCAAAGTTCCTCTCCATTTTCCATTTAATCACTCAAAGTCCTGAATCTACTTCCAAATTGAAACATGAATTAAAAAAAAAAAACTAAGATCTGAAATGAAATGAAATCAAGTAAAGCAAATGAAGAATACGAACCAATATAGGATTGGATAGCTATCTGAAGAGCAGAATACTTCTTATTAGAACACTCTTTGAGCATTGATTCCAATGCTCGAGTGATGAAACCTCCCGCAGCACCGCCAGCCATTTTTCTTTGTGTTTTTTATCTTTAATCAAAAGAATCGATTTGAAAGCATCAATGCAATCCCTGTAACACTCGAAAAAGAAGAATTGTTGAGATCTTGTGGAGAAAACCCAGAGATCTGAAAATGGAAGAAAGACGACGGGAAGGTGGGTTCAGATTGCTGACCGTTCTACCACCTCCGGATCTGTTTATAAATCAACTAAAAAAAATGAAAAACAGATACAGTATATTTTACTCTCTCTTCTTCTGTAAGTATCCATTTTTTATAAGAGCATTGATATTTGTTATAGTGTTGTATTCTTTATAAAATTAATATTCTTATATTACTATATATATATATATATTAGAAGAGTCTAGGATTTACTACCATTGTTCCAATTAAATCATTACAAATGTCCAATACTTACTATATAAAATATATAAGTGGGCCCCACCTCCTTCCACTTAAATAAAAAAATTCAACCTTATCATGGTAAAAGTTGA
>JAJOOS010025683.1:0-16494 GCA_029582725.1 Solanum chiquidenum
AATAGCATAGGGTCAATTTTGGAAAAGGACTAAGGACCCATAAAGTCTTGACTTAAAAATTGTGCCCATTCCCGTCTAAACTCGTCCTTTGGACAGTGCTTCACTATTTCGGGCATAACTTTTTACTCCAAGGTCGGAATTGGGCAAACTCGGTGGCGTTGGAAAGAGGACTCAGAGACCTTTAATTGGATAGGTAAAGGTCCACCTAATTCATTTTGAGCTAAAAGATATGACCATTTAAAGTTGACCCTTACAACTCACTAGTTCAAATGACTAGTTTCTGGACGTCACGGTCATTTCTCATCATTTCATCAAGTTCTCAACTCCAAACTCACATGTGAGGCTCTAGTTTCACTAGTTCGTTTTTAGGGTCGTTACAGCTAGCTAGACATAAGCCTCTCAAAATCTGCCAAAAAGAGCCTCCTCTTCACGAGATACTTCACAGCTCGTGGTGAAGATCACAGACCGTGGAAAGGCTCTTGGAGGATATTTGGGTGTATGAGAGTGGAAAGGAAGTGGTAAGCCACTGCCTCAAGGTCCACGAGAGGGACCATGGCTTGTGGCAAGCACCACGGCTCGTGGTGCCCTCTATGAAGGTGCCTTGGACTATGGGCTAAAGTCGTGTGTTTCCTAGCCACTGACTCAAGTCCATGAAGGGGACCACAGCTCGTGGTCATGACCATGGCTTGTGGGACGCCACGTGAGGCCTGGGCAGCCCACATAAAGTGAAGGGTGTTTTGGGTAACTCCAGTTTTAATCGTAATTAACTGAGGTCATTTTACCTTAACTTAGGGTCACTATATAAGTCATTTAACCTTAAATTCCACCCATTAAACTCATTATTTCCAAAATCCAAATCAATTCCCAAAAGTTCTCCTCTCAAATATTTCTCTCTCTAGAAGTTAGAAGAAGAAGGAAGTTCATCTAGGTTCAAGGTTTCATTCTTCCATTGAAGCTTAGCATTGGGATTTCTGATCAAGGTATGATAGTCTTCATCCATGGACAACTTTTATGCATTAAGTCCTCTCAAAACCTTCAATTTCAAAAGATAGAAATCCCCAAAAGTTAGGGTTTGATATAAAAGTCATGTGTTCCTTTCAAACTTGTTTATAATGGTTGAATTTTTTATTTATAAGAATGAATTGATGATTTCCTATAAGTTTTATGATTTATTCCTAAGAACCCATGAATTCCCCATACCTCTCAATTGAAATCTTGTGATGTGGGTCTTTGTTGATGAAAGGTGAAATTGATGAATTGATGCATGAGGTGATAGAATCATATAAATTATAATGATATCCATGTCTAATGCATAGATTATAGATGTGTTGATTTAAAATGAGTTGTGAACCTCAATATGGTAAAGTAATAGATTATGCGTGTTTTCATGAAATATTTGTAAAGGCTAGAAGTACACTTTGAGAGTGAAGTGTTAATGAATATGTTGTTGTGGGCAGATTGAAAGGTTATTCTCAGGAACTCATAATCCAACATGATGTGAAAGGTTATCTCACATAGTAATGTACCTTGAATCGGTAGGCCAAAGGCGCCCTTTCATGAGTAACTAAGAATAGTTATTCTAATGATGTACCTTGAATTGGTAGCCCAAGGACGACCTTTCAGGAGTAATAATTTTAATATAAAATTAACTACTCCGTGGGGATTTAAATCCTAGCACCGAGTGGATATTTTATGAGGTGAAAGATCACCCATAGTAAGACCGAGTTTCTAGAAGCAACCTCCTGAGATGGAAGCTCTCCTGTAGGCAGGTTAGGTTTCAAGTAACAATCTCTTTATCCCATAAACTACGTGACCTCGTAGGATATTAAACTAGTGGATCCACCTAAGCTAAGAGTTATCGGTTCTACATTAGGCAAGTAGACCAACCCTTTTGGGTGTGGGAGTCACCAGATTCCATGTTAAAGCTCACATGGTCTCATGTCGGTTAAGGTTTATTTCCCACAAAAGAACAAGAAGCTTAATAATGAACAAAGGCATGCTTGAAGAAGTATCTTGTAAGTGTTCAACATCTTTAAATATGTTGCTAGCATGCATGAAAGATGATGTTATGAACTATATTTCCCAACTATCTCTATGATGGTGTTTTCACTAGGTAAATTGCATGCTCTCAAATGAAATGTCCCTATATCATGTTTCAGGTGTTTTTATGCATGGCTACCATACTTGGTGCATTTTTTTACTAAAGCTTACTTTGCCTACATTTCTCCCAGGTGTAGGGTCTGGTTGTCGAGGTGATCATTCTTGTGGCTAGAGCTTGGACTTGAGTATCTTCCGAGCTTGGTGAGTCCTCATGGTTTGAGGATGGATTTTTCTTATATTGTAGTTTCTTTTATGTACTTTCCCTTTTTGGACATGTTGTATGTGCTTAGCCCTATTTCATTCAATATTGTAATAGATAGCTATGATAAGACAAAATGTCTAGACTTCCACTTTGTTTTATGAAAAACTTTTTGAGACTTGAAATACTGTTTTACCCTAAAATGTTCTATTTCTTATGTTATGAGGACTAAGTTGCTTTTATGGAGTCCTTCGGGGATCTATATGCCTTGTTACATCTTGGGGGTACCCCTGTGTCATAATAAACTTGGTAATCAGAGAACACGCTTTAGAATGGTTCTAGGATAATGTATTATAAGCCACGTCTAGTAGAGTCTTGTTCATGAGTGTTAAGCGCGCCACATTTATGAATGAGAGGCTACAATATTTTTAGGAAATCTCACATCTTCATTACTCTTAAGTCATGCCTTATAGTTTAACTCTAAAAAGATCTCTCTCCTAATCCTTGTCTTGTGTCTTATGGATATGAATACACGAAGAGTTAACGCTATAAGAATGGAGGGTGACAATGTAAATAAATGAGCTCCTCCTCAAACTCCGCAACCTCCGATAGATCCTTTGGAGGATATTGTACCACATGCGGAGTTTAGGTCGGCTTTCCAAATACTGGCACAAGCTGTGACGGCACAAGCCTATAGAGAAGTTGTAGCTCCCGTGAACCCAATTGTGGGTACGACTTCTTCAAGGGTGAGGAATTTAGCAAGAATGAACCCTCCGAAATTTCATTGCTCAAAAGTGAAGGAGTATCTTCAAAGGTTTATCAACAAGTTCTATAAGGTACTTGCTCTTATGGGGGTGTCACTGAAAGAGAAGGCCGAGTTAACCATCTACCAACTGAAGGATGTAGCTCAAGTGTGGTATGATTAGTGGAAGGGAGAGAGACCCATAGGATCGGGTCCCGTAGAATGGGAATTGCTTAAATCAGCGTTTCTTTATAGGTTCTTTCCCCTCAACTTGAGGGAAGCATAGGTAAATGACTTCATTAACCCTCGTCAAGGAAGTACGAGTGTTAAGGATTATGCTCTAAAGTTCACCCAACTATCCAAGTATGCTCCAAATATGGTGGCAGACTCAAGGGCTAAGATGAGTATGTTTATGTCGGGTGTGTCCGACATGGTAGAAAAAGAATGTCGTACGGCAATGCTCCTCTATGACATGGATATCTCAAGGCTTATGGTGTATGCCCAACAAATTGAGGAATCAAAGCTCAAAGAAAAGAATGCGAGGTGAAGTAGGCTAGAACTGGTGATGGGAACTTCTCCAGGACAAGGTCAACCTAGACTTCGACAAAGGTTCTCATATCAAGGTTTCTAATTTAACGTTTCAAGCACACCTCATCCAATTCTAGGTGCTCAACGATCGTAAATCAGTATACAACCCAACTAAATGAGTTGGTGTTGAATCCTATAGGGAGTGGTACGTGTTTAAGATTCACTTGGGAAGTATAAATGCGGTCAAATCATTCATAGGAATAAAATTTATCGAATAAACACATTATTCAAATCAAGGGGTGATATGAATGTCAAATGGGGGTTTTGGTTTTTGATTATAACCTACAAACAACAGTCACAAACAATAAGAATTAAAAATAATGAGACGGATTCTTGGGATGTGATCTATTATAGGCAAATATAGACATATGGTCAATTGCAACTATTAGTGAATATCTAGATATTAGTGAGTAGGCTAGGCTATACGGAAGGTAATTTTCTCTCGAACAATTTACCCTGAATCAAGTGATTTCTCTTGAACATCAATAAGCATGCAAAATAAGAGCATCGCACACCTTAATCCATTCACTCTCTCGAGATGAATATGCGGGATTGGGTTTAGAAATCACTCTCTCAAGCTGAACCCAGGTCTGCCCAATACCTACAAACCATCAATCAAAAACCTTAGTTCTAAAACCTCTCTCTCGAGCAAGCCAAGAACACAAAGAAAGAATTGCATTTGCAACTACAATTCTTAAATTAAATCACAATTAATGATTAAACACACTTTTAAAGAGCATTTCAACTAACAATTAGCAATACCCATATGCTAAATCAGCCCATTATAACATAAACACACTCCAAGAATTGAGGTTTTAGCTAGACATTATAAAAAGATAAAAATAGTTACCAAATTGATTACCCATCAACTATGTAAGAGTGATTTCGTCTTTACAATGGTCCAAATTGATGAATCTCAAAGACCCACTTTTAATTTTTCAAAAGTGAATTTCTTCAATCATTCAAAGCCGGGGAAGAACTATTCACAAAAACTATCTCAGAAGTCTCAAAATTATTTTCTAATTTCAAAGAGTAACTAAAAATTTGCTCACTAAAATGTTCAAAAACGTATTTATAGTCGCCAAAAAAAAGCTACGAAATCTCATTAGACGAAGTAAGTCCAGCTCGCTAAACCACTCGGCGAGTTGCCCTTTGGTCTCTTCCATCGCCCTTTCACCTAGGCATTCATAATCCTCAAGGTCTTTAACTTTCGGCGATCTATCTTAGCTTCGCAGAATCACTTGGGCATTCGCCGACTGGTCCCTTTCTTCGCCGACTTAATTCTTTCCTTCATAGCTTGGTAAACTTGAACTTTAGGCGGTCTGATGAGCCACTCGGTGGCACGCTGACTGCTCTTGGCGATCCTCAAGCTCACCCATGTTCACTTCTTTAACCTGTTTTGTTCCTTTCTGCATTTAGTGTCCTTTGTTTGTTCCTCAACCCATATTCCTAAAAATCAAGGATATAACATCAGTTATTGGCACAAAATAAGCATTTGAGGACACTAAATCTATATAAACAAAGCCCTAAATGAATCCAAATCTCGGACTCATCAACACCCCCAACTTATACTTTTGTTTATCTTCAAGTAAAACTCAAGTTCAGCAACTCAAAAAGTATGTCTCAAATAGTGCTACATAAGACTGAATCATGAATGCACACAACAAGACTCAACTTACTCATGTAAGGATCAATTGTTCACTCAAAGATTCAAGTTGTGACTCACCATTATCAAAGATACTCAAGTTCACAATACTTGCTTCAAATGCAAGTTCAAGCTTAACAAATGTACTCAAATGCCCACACAACAAAGATGATTCCATACTCACACACAATTTCTCAACAATTGATAGTTCCAGAATCACATACAAATCTCACACTCACAAATATGAACACATGCATGACTTCACCCATAGGTTTGCCCTTATTTTCCAATCAACACTCATTTCAGCTCACTCAAGATCACAAAGGTGCTTTCAAGTCTAGTAAGAAGGATTAGTGTAAAGGTATGGTCATTTAGGCTCAGTGGTTGCTACCCTCATGAAATTTGGTTTGAACATCACTTTCTTCCTTTTCTTTATCATTTGAATCATGCTCAAAATTCACACCATTATTCAACTTCCAATGGTATACCGGACACCCCATTTCTTTTGCAACTTTCACCACTTTATTTCACAACTTTTTCATTCTTTTTCTTTTGCTTTCTTCTTTTCTTTAACTTTTTTTATATGGAGGGGTTCCATCTTTTTCAAGACCATTGCCGGAAGGGGGGTTTTTTTATTTATTTACCTTCTATTTTCACCACAGCCCCAACTTAGGCAAAAAGCCTAAGTTGGTTATTCAAACAAACCACACTTCATGAGAGTTTTGGGTGAATGGATGAAGAGGGATCATAGTTGTTAAAATTTCTTCCAAGAAAAGGATAAGTCTCACATGGGGTTCAAGCAAGGTTCACACATCTCACAAGGTTGGCCACAAAGAGATATATTGTCATATTGTTTCAGTCCACAAAATTGTTGCCAATGATCATTTTGAGAGATTGCATCATTTAGTCAACTGGACCAACGGGGAAAATTCTATGTGTCATCACATAAGATTCAAAGTAAGTTCATCACACAATGCGTTGGCACCAATATCAAACGAGCCGCCACACAATTTTTCTAGTGTGTCATGTTCATCACAAGATAGTCAATCTGATTACCGACTAGTCACAACGAGATGTAGAAAGTCCACATATTTTCTATGCAACTTCATTTAGCCTCATGGTAGCCACACATTCATTTTTTTTTAATTCAAAGCACTATTCAAGTCATTGGTATTGATCATAACCGATACTCAAATTAGCACAAGAACAACCACATTCCAACACAATAAGAGGTGCATTAAAAAAAGTAGATGGGTCAAAAACCATTTCTATTCAAAACAAGGAGTCATAAGATCAAACATCTACAAGATAAGATCAAAACACAGTTTCAAATGCAAAACCCAATATACACAAGAGGTAAGTATAGAAATACCTCACCCCACCAAAAATAGAAAAAATAGTTTTCCTTAAATGCAACAAAATTAATCAAAATATAATAAAAACGACACAGAGGGAGGTAAAGAAGAATCTTGTCTACACAATCGCTTTATCTATTGAGGCATCAATGCCCTGGGTCACACTCTGACCTTGGGCATCCGTGCCCGGTGTGACAGCAACATTGGCTCCACTAGAACCAGGCATGGATGTATCTATCAATGAAATCTACACAGTTGACTTCACCATAGCCTTCTCAACCTCTATCAGGCCCTCCTATGTAAGCTCCTCACGAGCACCGAGATGCTAATCAGTAGTCTCAGCCTTGGACTATGCATCCATCTCATCGGCTCTAATTTCATCACCAATGCTAGTGGGAGGCATGTCAGAACAAGCCGGAACATCTGTGCCTATGTCATTAGGGATCTCAATAGTCCCAAAAATTATCAACATATCTGTGGACTTCAGCTAGTTCACGTCCTTTCTCAATTTAGCAATTACGGCTTTTAAGGTCGTCACCTCAATAGTGGCTCCCTCGCCTCGCTCACACACCTCTATCCTTGCCTCAAGGGCATCAATAGACACACTAAGATGTGTCACAACAGATGTGAGGGCTCTCTCAGTCATCCCAGGGACTGTAGCCTCTAGCCTAGAGGCACGCCTATATGCAGAATGGGCTAGATGTCCCATTCGTAGTATCACAACCTGAGTTAGTGGAGGTTAGGAGGCAGCAACACTGGCAACAAACCTTGGAGGAAAAAAAGCAGTAGAAGAACTGAGAGTCATAGAAGGGGCAGCACTAGATATACCTGAAGGCCCAGGGGCCGGAGTAGGCAATACTATAGTTGTAGGTAAAGTCTAAATGTCCACAGTCGGGGAAGAATCAACCGGGGTTGCCTTCTTCATCTCAGCCTCATCTTTTAAATACTCAGCCTCAATCCACCAGATATCAGTGCAGGAGGTAGGAATCACTTCCACGTCCTTCTTTTCATCGCGAGGCACCCGTTCTTTTTTGTACAATTCGGTGATCAACACCGAGAATGGTTATGAAGTCTGACACTGCCTATCCCTCATGGCCATCACTTGGCCAATAATCATACGAAAGTGAGGGACTTCCTAGCAATGATAGAGCAAAGGCAGGCCATGTAAGTGTGGCGGAGGATGGACTCATTTTGGAACGACTTGATTGTGCTGCTGATAAATCCAAACCAATTTATTGCCGCCATATTTAAATCCTTCCTCTTTATGGGCACTCCGACTTCATCCACCTTGGAGTATCATCTGAAAGGAGAAGAGCCTGCCAGCTTTTCATATCCTCCAGTAAAATTGTCTTAATCATACTCTGGTAGTCATCTGAAATGTCGCTTGTGCACTCCAATACTATATTGATATCATCACTATTACACTTCACTTTGTTTCCTCTAACAACCACTTATTCTAACGGCTTGAATGCAACTGCCTTCCTCTTTCCTTGTGGCACTAGAGCTCCTTAAGTAGTGTAAAACTCCCAGACCCAATTAGAAATGTAAGGGCCACGGGGTTTTGTGAAAATCTGGAAGTTGTGAGACTTTAAGGTGTGCCATATCTCTGGATACCGGTCTATCACTCCATTTGTAGACAATCGCTTCTCCTCAAAGATCGTCTTCAGTCCCTATGACTTCAATTTATTCATAGAAGGGGGAGGAGGACTCTGTGTAGGTGGTGTTGGGACCACGACCTGATTTGGGATAGGAGGAGTAGTAGGGGTCTCAGGCACCCTGATCCTAGATGGATCATGCATCCTCTTGGAATGCAGCTCAACTCTCCGGGCCAATAGCAATTGCTCATCCTCCAGCTCAGAGATGTTAGCCTGAGAGTCCTGGTGCCTTCCCTCACTCTCAGAGGTGGTAAGGTGAGTGGCATACACTTCCTCACCGTCGGAGCTGACCTCCCGTGACTCAGGAGAAGGCGCCCTTCCTTTTCCTTTACCCTTCACACATGTTGTAGGAAGTTTTTTTTCCTTGGCTTTGGATACAACTGCATCCTCACTGATAGTGATTCCTTTTGCCTGCTTGTGGGGCGGCATGTCTCGTCCTGCTACTTTTGGTCTAGCCATATCTACCCGAGTTCAGGAATTCTATGCTTCTAGGGAATAAGGATATCTCTACACTAATGACTCACGCACAAAAGGTTGAGGGATATATGCTTAGGGAAATGGATAAGTATAACCAAAAGGCCAAAACAGGAAATAATGAATACCCACAGTAAAAGTCAGGCGGTGGAAACCGCTCACAGTTTCAGCAAAGGTGTACAGCCCTATCGCCTTCATCATCTACTGCTCCATCACCCAGGTTTTGACAGGATCGAAAAGGTAGTGCATCAGGCAACAAGTCTCAGGAGAGTACTTCAGGTAACAACACTTTCCCAACTAGTCCAAAATATGGTAAGAACCATCCGGGAGAGTGTCTTGTAGGCAGATAGGGGTTCTTTGGGTGTGGTCAGTCTAGTCATAGGTTGAATGATTGCCATTCTACCAGGCAAGGACAAGGAGGAAAGAAGATTCAATCTACTACATCAGTAACTCCAGTAGGTAGCCCCACTCTGCAGGGTCTTTCGTCTAGTACAGGTGATGGTCAGCGCCATAACAATTTGTATGCTCTTCTTACTCACCAGGACCAAGAAGATTCTTCTGATGTGGTCACTCGTACATTGAGAATTTTTTATTTAGATTTTTATGCATTGTTAGATCAGGGGCTACACAGTCTTTTGTAACTCCGTATATAGCAGTAAACTTCAGTGTCAATCCAGAAACTCTCACAGAACTCTTCTCAGTCTCTACTCCAATTAGTGACCCAGTTATAACAAGATGGATATAAAGAAAGTGCACTGTCACAGTATCTTACAAAGTCACCTCAGAAGATCTTGTAGAGTTAGAAATGGTAGTTTTCGATATCATTCTAGGAATGGATTGGTTGCATTCATTTTATGCCTTAGTCGATTGTAGAACTAGGATTGTTCGTTTTCAGTTTCCAAGAAAGCCAGTCTTAAAACTTCCAAAAGATCTTCCCACAGTTCCTCCTGAAAGGGAAATGGACTAGGGAATAGATCTCATTCCAGATACCCAGTTTATTTTGATTCCTCCTTACAGACTTTCTAAAACTGAACTTAAGGAATTGAAAGAACAGTTGAAAGACCTTATAGATAAGGGCTTCATCAGACCTAGTATCTCTCCATGGGGTGCTCCAGCGTTGTTCGTGAAAAATAAAGACGGTTTTCTCAGAATATGCATTGACTACATCAGTTGAACAAAGTCATAGTCAAGAATAAGTGTCCCATCCCAGGATTGATGACTTTTTCAACCAACTTAAGGGTTCAAGTGGGTTTTCTAAGAGAGACCTCCGATCCGGCTATCAACAGCTCTGAGTCAGAGATATTGACATCCCAAAAAAATCACTCAAAACTTGGTATGGTCATTATGAATTTGTAGTTGTGTCTTTTGGACTAACAAATGCTCCTGTAACTTTCATGGTCTTAATGAACATGGTGTTCAAATTTTATATAGACTTGTTTTTTATCATTTTTATTGATAATATCCTCATTTATTATCGGAGTGAGGGGGAGCAAGCGACTCATATGAGAGTTGTTCTGTAAACTATCAAAGATCACCACTTATTCGCTAAATTCAGCAAATTTGAATTCTGGTTACAGTCGTTCGCTTTCCTTGGTCATTTGGTATGCACCGAAAGGATCCGAGCGGATTCTCAGAAAATTGAGACAGTACTGCACCGTCCGAAACCCACCTCTCCAACTGATATCTGAAGTTTCTAGGGTTTGGCTGGTTTTTATAGGTGGTTTGTTAGAATGATTTTCATCAATAGCTTCCCCATTGACCAAGTTGACTCAGAAGAAGGTCAAATTTCAGTGGTCAGATGATTGTGACAAAAGCTTCTCCGAACAGAAGACTAGGTTGACTACCACTTTTGTCTTGACTATAGCAGATGGTTCAAATCGTTATGTGGTTTATTGTGATGCATCCAGGGTCGTCCTGGGTTGTGTGTTGATGCATCGAGGTAATGTCATAGTGTATGCTTCTAGACAGCTTAAGGTCCAGGAGAAAAATTACCTAATTTATGACCTCAAACTTGCAGCCGTAGTATTTTTCCTAAAGATTTGGAGACACTACTTGTAAGGTGTTCATGTTGATGTGTTCAAAGACCATAAGAGCCTCAAATATGTGTTCATCCAGAGATAGTTGAATCTTTATCAGATGAGATGGCTTGAATTCCTCAAAGACTATTACATGTATGTGCTCTATCATCTGGGTAGGGCCAATGTAGTGGATGATGATGTCAGACTATCCATGGGTAGTGTAGCAAATATTGAGAAGGAGAAGAAATAATTTGCTAAAGATATTCACTAGCTTGATCGCTTAGGAGTTTGCCTTACTGAAACGTCAGATGGTGGTGTTATAGTTTAGAATGGATCAAAATCTTAATTGGTAGGGGAGGTTAAGGAAAAACATGATAGCGATCCTATATTAGTTTAGTTGAAAGGTGCAGTTCATCTGCAAAAAGTTGAGGTTTTCTCCCAAAGGGGAGAAGGTGTGCTTCTTTACCAGGGTCACTTATGTGTTCCTAATGTGGTGAGTTGAGGCAGCAGATCCTTACAAAAGCCCATAATTCCTGATATTCTATTCATCCAGGTGCCACTATGATGTACCGTGATATACATGAAGTCTTTTGGTGGAACTTCATGAAGTGGGACATAACAGACTTTGTGGCTAAGTGTCCTAACTATCAACATGTTAAGGTAGAACATTAGAAACCAGAAGGTATGACTAAGGAGATTAACATTCCTTCATGGAAGTGGTAAGTGATAAACATGGACTTCATCATGGGTTTACCTCGTACTCGCAGATAACATGACTCTATTTGAGTGATAGTGGACAAAGTCAGTAAGTTAGCTCACTTCTTGGCTTTCAAAACTATAGATTCAGCGGAGGACTACGCCAAACTCTACATCAATGAGATAGTTAGATTACATGGGATTCCCTTGTCTATCATTTCACGTAGAGGTCCGCAGTTTACCTCTCATTTCTGGAAATCATTTAAGAAAGGTCTTGGTACTCAAGTAAATCTCAGTACAAAATTTCATCCACGGACAGTCAGTCAGAGCATAGCATTCAAACCTTACAGGCCATGTTCAGAGTTTGTGTGATCGATTTCAATGGTAGTTGGGATGATCACCTACCTCTCGTAGAGTTTGCCTATAATAACAACTTTCATTCTAGTATTCCAATGGCCTCTTATAATGCACTATATGGGCGTAGATTCAAGTCCAAAATTGGTTGGTTTAAATTAGGGTAAGCAGCCTTGATTAGCCCTTATTCGGTTGATGAGGCAATGGAATAAGTTCAGCTCATCAGAGATAGACTAAAAACAGCTCAGTGTCGTCAGAAGTCCTACACAGATGTGAAGTTAAGCGACTTAGAGTTCAAAATTGATGATTGGATTTTCCTAAAGGTGTCACCTATGAAGGGAAGTTCAGTCCTTGATATGTAGGTCATTACAGAATCTTGAAAATGGTTGGTAATGTGGCTTTTGAGTTTGAGTTGCCAATAGAACTAGCAGCAGTTCATCCATTCTTTCACATTTCTTTGTTGAAGAAATGTCTGGGTGATCCGGCATTAATAGTACCATTAGAGAGTGTGGCTGTGAAGAATAGTCTCACTTATGAAGAGGTGCCAGTTGATATTGTTAACCGTCAGGTTTGTAGGTTGAGAAATAAGGATGTCACTTCAGTGATGGTTTTGTGGTGGAGTCAATCCATAGAAGGAGCTACTTGGGAAGAAGCAGTAGCCATGATGGAAAAGTATCCTCACCTTTTTCCTTCCGATTCTGTTTCAGCTTGAGGTAATAGTTCCTTTCCAGTCTCTCAGTTTACTATTGTGTAATTCAATCCCATTATCTTGTTCCCTCAATTATCCTTGCATTTCAGGACATTTGCATGTTCATGGGACTTAG
Source organism: Solanum chiquidenum (assembly GCA_029582725.1). Lineage (NCBI taxonomy): Eukaryota > Viridiplantae > Streptophyta > Magnoliopsida > Solanales > Solanaceae > Solanum > Solanum chiquidenum. The sequence goes on from JAJOOS010025683.1 coordinate 12,651, forward strand.
TTCTATTAGATATCAGTGTCTAGTACCCACTAATAGGGATTATAGCTCCTCCCTCCATACTGAACTTGTTTTGACTTCATTCGACGATTAATGTTCCCAATGGGGATATATTGTAACACCTCAGATTTGCCAAAATAGAAAAATGTAGCTTTCCAGGATTTGGTGTCAGAACAAATGGAAGACACCAACTGACCATGTGTTAGACCACGAACCATAGGTCGGGTCTCGTGGTTCGGTTCTAGACTTAGGGAACATTAAGAATCTAAAGATGAGACCTACGACCGTGGTCATGGGTCTGTTGATTGACACACGGACCATAGGTTGGTTTCGTCATTGTTGTCCAAAGTTTGATGGTCTCTGATCCCACCCACGGCCGACCGGTACGGTTTGTGGTTGTACCTACAGACCATAGGTGAGGGTCAACACTCAATTAGAGAAAAATTGTTGTTGGGTCAACTTCAAACGGTCATATCTTTTATCACTATATGAACTATGTGACCCATAACCTATCACATTAAAGATAATTGTATCCTCTTACCAATACCACCGAGTTTGGAAAAATTCAAGGTCAGATTAAAACGTTATGCTCATTTTAGTGAAGCCTAGTCGGGGAAAGCATGAACGACAACCCCAAACGATGGTCCATCAGGCCAGCTGTGGATAACATTCGTCAGCTTTTAAGTGTGGGTCATTTTATTCAGTCTAAACCTAATAACCTAGTCAGACATACCCAAAACCCTCATTCTCCAAAAGTCATCCAAATTAGAACAAAAATAATAGAAGGAAGCGCCGGTTTCTTTAAAGAACAAGCAACATCATTCTTCAAGTTTCATCCCCGAAATCTAAAGGATTTCTCTGTAGTTTTCATCATCAAGTATGTGGGATTTCACTAGTGGTTTTTTTTAATCCAATAGGTCCCTAGAATTAGGTTAGTTCCTTGATTCTACATAGGTTCTTTAGACCCAGTGTTTGCAAAATCTTGGAGAATTGTTATGAATTCAGTTGCTATATTATCGAGTCTAAATATCATGTGGTCTAGGAAACATTATATAATTCCTGGTATAAAACTCAGAACCCTAATTTGTGTAAATATTCAATGTTAATGAATTGTACTTGCTAGGTCAGTTAAACAGATAATCATGCCCCAAATTTCAAATTTCACATTATCAGTGTATAAATGTTGCATTTTGAGATTATTTGTCAGTATTTGGAGTTATTCAGTATCTAGTGCTTCTTTGCCTCATATGTATTCAGTTGGGAGTAGACTTGGCACCGAGTTGGACTAGGGTTCAGCATACCCTCATAGTCCCAGAACTATGTGCCCACATAAGATTGTAAGTCCCTTTGTTAGGCATCAATATTAGTGATCACACCATAGTCATGCCTTTATACTCCTGCTGTGGTATATTGGGTCCTCTCGATAGGGTGTATATATTGGACTCCACATTTAGCTTACGTGGTTCATGTCGGTTAATAGTAGCTCCCACAATTAGATTCTTAGTGCATTGACAAGGTTTTGCAACATTTATATCAGTATACAATTCAGCATGTTATCTTCATGATTAGTACTTGGTCATAGGATTCAGCTTAGCTTTTCAGTATTTATAATCTTGCCCAGATTATGTCATTGCTTAGTTATGCTTTGTTTAGCTCATATATATTTATTCAGCTTAGTATTTATATACCTTGCATGCTCAGTACATTTTAAGTACTGACACATAGTCTGCTCTACATCATTTCATTGTGTAGGTTTAGGCATTCAACAACCAGATTAAGCTTAGATCGATTCTCGGTTTGACTTCTGCAACATCAGTGGTGAGTCCCCATACTTCGAGGAAAATAGACACGCTTTCCCTTTATATTTTTGCTTTCAATTTTCAGTTTTGTTAGAGTTATCTGGGGTATGTCCCCGAAAGTCAACTCAGTTGTAGGCTTTTCAGACATAGTAGTACATTCAACTTGAGTACTTAAGTGGTCCTTTCAGTTACCACTAAACTTCCGTTATGTTTTATTATGATAATTCAGATTAGTTTGGCTTGTTCCTCTTCAAATATCTATTGATTTAGCTTCCACATAGTTCATGTTTTCTTCTTAGTTATATTCATTATGTTCAATATATGCCTGACTAAGGGTTAGCTTGGGGTCACTCATGATCCTAGGTTCCGTGTTATGTCAAGTGGGTAGCCTCAAGGCATGACATTTTAGGCAGTTTTTAACTAGTTTACTAAGCTTAAGTATAATGATGTAGTTTAGCATAAACCAACATAGTTTAAGTACCAAACATATAGAGGAAAAGACCAAATGAGACCTAGACTAAAATGATTCTGAAATGAATTTAAGAGGGCCTTCACGGGCCATCATGATCACCACAACCCGTCTAGCAGCTCGTGATGATGTCGTGCCTGAAAAGGCTTCACTAAAATAGGGATAACATTTTCCTCTAAGATTGGAATTAGGCACACTCGGTGGCATTCAAAAGACGACTCAAAGATGATTTATTTGATAGGTCATGGGCTACCTAATTAATTTTGTGATGAAAGATATGGTCGTTTGAAGTTTACCCAAAATTCAAAACCTGACAAGCCCTTTTCACGGATGACTTAACGGTCCATGTGAAGCTTCACAAACCGTCTAGGCGTATGTGGTCCTTCATAGTGGCCTTGGGGGTCTAAAATCACTTAAAACTAATGATGTAACCTTCAAAAGGGGCTTGACGAGTCGTCTAAGGAATGATGGCCCGTCTAGTGGGTCGCCATGTTGTCCTGCTTGAAATGGCTTCACTAAAATGAGCATAATGTTTTACTCCGAGCTCGCAATTAGGAACACTTGGTGGCATTGGCAGGAGTACTAAAAGACCTTCAATTTAGTAGGTCATGGGCCACCTAAATCATTTTTGGAGAAAGATATAATCATCTTAAGTTGACCCAAACCTCAAAGTTTGTCAAGCTGATGAGTCGAGAATTTCGACTCATGAAGGGCTTATTATTCATTGATTTAGTGTCCTTAATGCCAGATGTAAGCTCAAAGCTGATGATAATATGTTGATATGCAGCAATAAAGGGTTAAGAGTAAGGCAAGGACATTATGATGCAAAAAGGAGCAAAAAGGTTGAAGGAAAGCAAAGCTGGAGCTCACCAAAGCCACTCCCCGATTAACCGAGTGGGCTTCCATCTCACCAAAAATTCAAGCAAAATAGTCCATGGACAAAATCAACTTGGCGAGCCAATGGGAAACTTGGTGATACGCCGAATGGATCGGTGACAACGATCAGGCTTGCCGAACTTTCTAGAACAAATTGATGAGGAAACCAAGCACAAGGCGAGGAAAGGAGAAACTCAGTGTGTAACGACCCGAGAGCACCCCCTAGTCGTTACCGGTGTATTCAACCTTGAAGAGGTCTTATACAAGCCCTTAGCATTCGTCATAGCATGTATCATAGAATAAAATCACGAAAAATTTAAAACTTTTACTTTGGAAGTTCAACTTCACTTCATATATGAAAAACAGACTATAACTTCGTCACAATATATCATCTAGACATAGAAGTATCGAAAATAGGACTTAGCCCTTTCATCAATAAGAAGTCTTGAAATTAGGAAAGTACAACAATGTCTTTCAACATAAGCAAAGAACTAAACATAGAAGCTAGATCATAGGGTCTTGTCCTCGGACTTGAGGACTCACCAACTTGAGAAAGCAACTCCAAGTGTCTTGAGAAGTAAGCTTGAATCCTCAACGGCCCGAACCTAAATGTTTGGGGAAAAAGGGAGAAAATATGGGTTAGTACAACACACGTACTAAGTATGGCTACTATGCATAAAAACCATTGAAACATGCATAAAAG
>JAJOOS010025684.1:0-21522 GCA_029582725.1 Solanum chiquidenum
CCTAAAAGGAGAGAATAAACCAAATATGAAAGAATATTATATTTTCCTTTTAAGAAAAGTAAAAACATTTATGGTAATGTTTTGTCTTTTCTTTAAGGAAAAATAAATCTTAAATTATGGTAAGAAAATCAGGGCAAAACCCTAACACCATTTTGAGCTTTTCAATGTCATCCCATTTTGAAGCAATGAATTCATTTTTTATTTGCTTCAAGCCATATAAGAAATCATCAATAAGATCCTTGATTCTTCTTCTTCCTTCTTCCTCAAATGGCAGCTGCTAAGTTGAAAAAAACAAACATCACTTAGTAGAGTAACATTTTAATTTGCTTGTGTATGATAACAATTTATTATTGTTGTTAGAGAACACACATTCAAAAGAGACAAGAATTAAACATTACTCCACCATCTTAATTTTCAATTTATGTGAGTGTGACACTATTTAACTGAGCACAACATTTTAAAAATGATAAATTACTTTTGAAATTTGTAATCTAGAATAAGTTATACATAAATTATTTGTGAGACTATAAATGGCTTATTAACAAAAATAGAAAGGGTAATATATCAACAATTTTTAGTGGTAATAATTAAAGCTAATTTATTTCCTACACCCAAAATTTATCGCAAACATGTAATGACCCTGAAAGTTATTTTTGGAAATTTTCAGGATATTATCGTTTTATCCCTCTCGATAGTTGTCCTGAGTCTTATTCAATCAGTTTACAAAGTTATTTTTGAAATTTGACTATAAAGTTGTGATTTTTGGAAGTTTTAGAGTTTTGGAGAGTTAAAGTTGTTAAAAGTGGTTTTTGGTAACAACTGGAGCTACGAGTCTCGGAATGAAATTCCATCAGTTTCATCAACTCCAAAATGTGACTTTTGGGTAAGCAGGATAGGACTATTGGCTTGGGTCCCAAGGCTTTTGGTTTAGTTTTTAGTCATTAGACGAGATGCGACGAAAGTTAAGGATAAAGTTTGACTTAAGTCAACACCTGATGTTAGAAAGGTCATTTTCGAGTTTTGATGATTTCACTAAGTCCAAATGGTGATATTTGGTCCATTTGTAGGGTTTGTTCAGTTTCCAAACCTGTTGGATGAGTTCATGTCCTTATTTAGAAATTTGGAGATTCTTAAGTTAAAGTTGACTTTGGTCAACACCGGGTTAAGGTGACCATGTTTGAGTATCTTGATGATTCCATTGAGTATGAAATATTATTTTCAAGCTAGTAGCATATTTGGTTTGTCTTCGGGAAGTTCCGGATGAGGTTTGGGTGATGTTTTAAGTTTTTTGGATGCTTTGGTGTTGTTTCGGCAATTGTGTCAAGCAAAAGGTTCGTTATTAGTTTTAAAGATCAAAAAATTATTCTGGAACTTCTTAAAGTTTGAGCATGAATTATAGGAATGACCTGCAAAGTTTGGTGCATTTTTGCTAAGCCAAGATTGGACTTTTATAGCGATTATGAAATAATTATTTACCGAGCAGAAATAATATTTGATTGGGCAAATGAGCCCGAAATTGAGTTTTGATTGGATGAGCAAGTCTGTATCAATATTTAGGACATTCAGGAAAAAGAATTGGGTCATTTCTCTGTCATATGAGGAAATTACGACCTTTTTAAGGAAATAAAAGTTGTTGTTGCGCTGGTATAATATTGTTGTTCAACTATTTAAAATTTCAGATTGTGCTCATTTGATATTTTGTGCATAATGGGAGTTCTAGAGCTCGGAATAAAGTGATTCTTATGGCATTCTTCTAGATTTAATATGAGGGTTAGTATTTGATCCTCATTTCGATATTTCCTCATGATTTCTTCATCTGGTTTTCTTTCCTTATTTCTTGGGGGAAATTGAGGTTTTATGGAATTAGACTTAGTTTTTGTTGAAAGCTGTATATTCAAGATCCTTATGTTATGGGTAAACTGATTTTAGCATAAACTTCTTGATTCATCAATTATTTTCATCATATTAACGGCGTATAAGCTTGAGAATTTGAGTTTTTCCCCGTGAAGTTAAAATTTGATAAATTGAAATTTCAAAGTCGATTATAACTCCATTTTCGATGAAATTTCATATTTAATCTTGGGAAAAAGGACAAATATACCCCCGAACTATCATAAATCACCAATGTCCCAAAAGTATAATGGAGGGTATCTGCATATCATATATGATAGTTCGAGGGTATATTTGTCCTTTTTCCCTTTAATCTTCTCTAAGCATAAGTAAGATATTTTCAAGAAATATTTCAGATTTGAATCCAGGTTTCAGACCCGAGTATGGGGTTTTTTTCTCATCAACTTGTGTTTTAAGTAAATTAGATTTTGAGCATGATTTCAACTCGTTTTTCAATGAAATTTTCACTATTGAGTTCCAAAATCTTTGCATAACATAATTTTATACAAATTTTTAGATTTAATCTTAGTTTTTGGGCTAATTTGGCCCAATTTTCAAAATCATTGATATGGATGTTGATAGTTCCAAATTCTTATTGTGATTTTTTAATTGAATAACTTGTGTTGATTTGGAGATTTTACGGAAGGGAAAAGTTCACGTGTCGGAGTAATTGTGTAATTTTCTTAAGGCAACTAGACTTCTTGACCTTTGTTAAACTTGTAGAATCTTGTATTTCCTAGCCTTATGTGTTGGAGAGTAATGTGAATTGGTGATCGGTTGAATTATTCACATTGATTGATCTAAATAATAATGAAGTGGCATGATGAAAAAGGCAATGTGATAGTAATTTGATGTGTGTGATATTGTGAATGATTTGAGGGGAAATCTTGATGTGTTATTGATGAAATTCTATGTTTAAGTTGCTATGATTTGTGAATTCACATCGACGTTTTTCTCTCCTTATTATTGTGTGGGCATACCTATTTGCATTGATTTTGAAACATAGTTGTGATGGGTACTTGATGAAATGATGGAAAAAGAGAAATAAAGATGACGTACTATATTCGAAAAACATGCCATATGCCGTGTTTGATACTATTCGTGGGACTTACGACATGTCGTGGTAGATGCATTGATTGATATGTCCCCAATGGGTCTAGTATTATGAGACAGTGGGTGTGCCATGATACCTGGAATTCCATTGCTTTGCACATCATTATCCCTTTGAACTTGTGAGTGTTGTTGTGAAACTTTGTGTTGCTAACACGTAAATGTTGAAGTGTTTCTATTGTGCTATGTGCTATATGGAATGTGAATTGTTTATATTGGGTTGATTTCTATGTAGGTTGTAGTTGTGGAGGTTCGGTTGGGATATGATAGGAGTACATGTATTCTTCGTTGCTTTACCTTGTGTTTAGCGGTTTGCTTGTTGGGTACCGTATTTTTTGGTACTCACCCCTTACTTCTACACTTGTGTAGGCTTCGAGCCCGAATCATCGTGATTACTCTATTTCTTCTCTTCTAAGTCTGAGCCTTATTGTGGAGAGTCGTGAGGTAGTTGTTTGTCATCTCGGTAGTCTCATCTTACTGTTCTATTATATTCTTGTTCTATTCTAGCAACAAAGACATTTAAACTTGTTTTTCTTGAATATATTGTAATACACATAGGCTTGTACTCGTGACAACAAGATTTTGGAGATATGTTTGAGTTATGTTATGTTATCCACATTTATCCATTGTGTTGAGTTTTAGGTTTACTAGAGGATGTTTTCCTTTGACTTATCTTGGATGTCCTATTGGGCATGCTAAAAAGAAGAAGGTCCATTTTTCAGAGCTAATTAAGAAGATTCAAAGCAAATTGCACGTTTGGAAGGGCAAAATGTTGTCTTTTAGAGGTAAAGCAGTGTTGATTAATCATGTGTTACAAAGTATTCCTATATACTTGTTATCTGCTATTTGTCCCCCAAAATGTGTTATTCATGAGATTTTTGCTAAATTTCTATGGAATTTCAAGACGGGTGGAAAGGCTAAGCATTGGATTGCTTGGGATGATATATGCTTACCAAAGGAGGAAGGAGGACTTAGTTTAAGATCTCTATTTGATGTTTCTATGGAACTGTTTGCTAAATTATGGTGGAATTTTAGGAACACTAATACATTATGGTCTAAATTTATGTGGATAAAGTACTGTAAAAGATATAGCCCTCAAGTGGTAGAATGGAGAGGGGGTTCTCAGGTATGGAAACTCATGCTACAGGCTAGAGATTTCATGGACCAAGAGATTTTGTGGGAGCCCAAAGTTGGTCAGTGTAGTGTTTGGTTTGATAACTGGACACAATTGGGGGAATTGCACTACTACTTGCCCATTAACCATGTTCATGGTCACATAGAAGAAGTAAATCAACTAATGCTTGGGGAGGGATGGAATAACACATAGTTGAGTGAGATTGTTACTGAAGAAGTTAGTAATCACATTTGTATGAAGTTGGCCAACATTCATAGCATGGTGGATGCCTACTAGTGCATGAATATTTTCTGTTGCCAGTGCTTGGAATCTAATGAGGGGAAGAAGAGACACGATTGAGAAGATAATGTTTATATGGGAGAAAGGGTTACCTTTTAAAATCTCATTTTTAATATGGAGACTGTGGTATATGAAAATTCCTATTGGAGAGGTGCTGGTGAGAATGAGAGTTGCTGATTCTGTAAAATGTTGTATTTGCAACACTAACACAGAGGAAACATGTGATCACCTTTTTATTCATTGCTCTACAACTTACAATGTGTGGAGTTTTTTTGCAGAAGCAACATGTATTCAAGGGCCAATGGTTCAATTAAGACAAGTGATAAATTTATGGTGGGAAGCTGATTGCGGAAGCAAGATGAAACCTTTGTTTCATGTTGTTCCTATCTTCATTATTTGGCAAATATAGAAGAGAAGGAACATTGTTAGGAATGGAGGAACTATGTCTACACACACCATGTTCATGGAGATTAACAATTATTTGTATCTCTTTGCCAAAAGTAGATATCCGTGGCTAAGAAATCTTCCTAACACATGGCCTTTGATAGTCAAGGTATTTGAGGAATATACACTATTAATCTGTAGTAGAGTTGTGTATTGGGAGAATCCTCTCATGGGTAGATTCAAATGCAATACTGATGGCACCAGTAAAGGGAATCATGGGCCTGGTTCCACAACTTTTTGTGTTTGAGATGAGGAAGGCAACCTAATCTTTGCCGAAGTGAGAAATGTGGAAATATGTACTACTGTTGTAGCAAAAGTTAAAGCATTTAGAACAGGATTGAAATATTGCTTAGAAAATGGCCTACTACCTTTAATCATGGAAATCGATTCATTGACTGTTAAAAAGGTGTTGAATGGAGTGTGGGAAGTTCCATGGTCAATCTCAATTGACATTCAATGTATAAAAAGATGGATGGTAAATGTAGAGGTGGAGGTGGTGCACACATTCAGGGAATGAAACAACTTGGCTGATTTTTTAGCTAATCATGTTGCTCATTTTGCAGGTACATATGTCAACTAATTTAATAGCATATAGGAATTACCGCAACATGCAAAGACAATATTAGTAATGGAACAAAGAAAAATCCCAAATTTACGAATTTGAAAGATGCAAAACAAGGGATTCAACACACAGCCGGACAATCAATGACTTAGCAACAAAAAGGTCTTCGGTGATTTGAAAACAAAATATGAGCTACTACCACAGCGATAAAATTTCACATGTTGAATGATTGTTGTTCATTTCCGAAAGCATTAAATAGAATAGATCAGTCGAGTTGAAATTACTTCTTGGAGATGGATCTTCTCACAGTGGTATCAGTTCTCCGGAACTCATTCTGTATGAAGGGAAGGATTCAAGGGATGTGTTTCACTTTGGCTGAGTTTTGAATCAGGTCGATGGCTAATGGCTTTAACGTCATAAAACCCATTGTGAGCTGAAGAAGACTTCAAGGAAGTCGATTTCATGGCACTTGTGAGAGGTTAAGTGTCTAAGTGGAATTCACTCAAGCTCAATAATACTGGTTCAACGAAAATTGAAGTTTTTGTGGCCATTTTTGAGGAAAGCTGATGAGGACAGCTGAGGAAGAAGACGCTACCTTAGATGTAATGTCTGAGATTTGCTTTCCTTCTTTCCTTTTTTTTTTTTTATCTTATTTGACTGTTTGTTATTGGACTTGGGCCACTTTGACTTGGGTCGTTTCTTTTTGTCAATAAAAGGGGCTCTTCATTAAAAAAAAAAAAAAGACTGACTTGTCTTGATGGGATAAAATAAGTGCCATCACACCTGTGTTTGGATCGTGACAAAAAAATACTCCTTACCGATAACCAAAAAAAGAAAATTCCACTAGACCTTAATCATTTAAAATAATCAACATGTGAAGTTTCCACTAGACCTTAATAATTGAAAAACAACAACTTTTACTACTCTGTGTGCGCGCTCACTGACTCGAATCCTACATTCTCACATTACCTCACTAGGTAGTAGATTAGCTCATGAAAATATGAATCATTTTACTCGCTTAAGTTTGAGCAAGTTAATGATCCGTCCAGTTATAGACTTAGTTCATTTTGTCTCATCAATTTAACAGATTTTTAAACTTGAGTTGAAATGTAACACAAATTGACTTTGTATAAGAAATATTGTCAAAATATTTTCAAAAGATATTTTATTTGCTTGATACATTAGACATAGTATAATATATTTAAAAAAGTTTTTAAGGTATTTGAAAAATTATAAGAGAACAAATAAAGAAATGAACATATTGAATTATGATATGCTTTTTAGCCAATTTTGTTCTTGAGACCATACTTTAACTTTCTTTCAATTTTTTTATGTTAGATTCTGTTGAATTCTTAATATGCTAGAAAGCATGATCTTAGGTCTATTTTGTATATTTGATGCCTTCTCCGTTAAGCATGACCATAACTTCTCTGTTAAACATGACCATAAGAGAGAGTTCATATTTGAGAGAGTTCTGATAGAAATATTCAAGTATAGTTGATATAGAGAAACACGATTGAAGAACTTGTTCCTTTAGAGAATTCTCAGCAAATGAAGTATGAACATCAAAGTCCTGTAAGTTTACTTAAGAGAATGTTTATTCCTGAGTGGAAGTGGGAAATGATAGCCATGAATTTTGTGGTGGGACTACCTAAGACCTTGGCAAAGTATAGCTCAAATTGCATCATTGTGGACAAGTTGACTAAATCGTCCCACTTTATTCCGGTCAGAGTGGACAAAAACTCTCAAAAGTTAGCTAAGATTTATATCAAGGAAATAGTAAGGTCACACGGGGTTCCTCTTTTTATCATTTCTCACTGTGGCACACAATTTATTTTAAAGTTTTGGGGTATGTTGCATGAGGCGTTGGACACTAAACTCATTTTTAGCACAACCTTCCACCCACAGACAAATGGGCAGTCGGAGAGGACAATTCAGGTATTGGAAAATATAGTGAGAGTGTGTGTGATTGATTTTGGGGGCCATTGGGATTAGTTCTTGATTTTATGTGAGTTCTCTTACAATAACAGTTGTCACTCTAGCATTGATATATTACCATTTGAGGCACTTTATGGAGGAGATGAAGATCACCCATAGGGTGGTTTGAGGCTAGTGATGTGAAACCGTTGTGTGATGATTTGGTTAAGAAGGCCCAGGAAAGGGTGAGGAATATTCAAGCTAAGTTATTAGAGCTCACCGAACTCAAAATGAGTGATGAGGTTTAGTAAAAAGGGTAAGCTTAGCTCTTGCTATATTGGTTCGTTTGAGATTCTCGACAATATAGAATGAGTGGCTTACAAGTTAGCATTGCCGCCCAAATTGTATGAGGTCCATCCAGTTTTTCATATGTCAATGCTAAAGAAGTACCATAGGGATGGGGATTATATCATCAAGTAGGACTCAATAGTGTTGGATGAGGGCTTGCAGTATGAAGATAAACCGATTATGATTCTTGATCGAGAAGTTCGAAAGTTGAGGGCCAAGGAGATCAAATCAGTAAAAGTCCTATGAAAATATCATTCGGTTGAGGAGGCTACTTGAGAGAACGAGAAAGCCAGTGAGAAAAATACCCTCACTTGTTCGAGGATTCAGGTACTACCCCATTTTCTAACTTAGCCGAGTTTTCCTTATCTGATCACTCCGGGACGAACGATTGGTAAATTGATATCTAGCAGGTCATTATGAGTAGGCCAATAGTCAAATAAATCAGGCCTGAAAACTTTTCGGATAGCGACTTAAAAGTTTTAGGCTAGACTAGTTATAAATGAAATCTGGACTAGGTGAGGTATACATCTATCCGGGAATGTGTGGTGTGATATATCTAGGCTTGATTTATATTTTCTATTATCCAAGACATTAAGGAACTTATAGGGCTTTACGGAATCAAATTCGAGCGAGTAAAACTCCTGGAATCAAACTTCCCATGAATGGGATAGTTTGAGATGTCAAGGGTCAAAGTTATGTTGTGAAAAAAAGGATTTTTAGGGGTTTATGAGTCTCTAAAGATCGTGCAATCCACTATAGCGAGTAGAAGACCGCTATAGAGGGCACTTGCAAGTGCTCTAGCGGGATGGCAGTCGCTATAATGGGTCGGGTCGTTATAACGGGTCGAGCCGCTATAGCAGGGTAAGTAAGAATTTTATGCAGAATAAGTCTCAAAACCTCCTATTTTATGCAACTTTATTTTTGGTTTTGAGAGGGGCGATTTAGGGCAGTTTCTACTCAATTTTCCACCAAATCCATCGGTAAAGATATGTTCATTATTCTCATATCTTGTAAATTGATCCTTAAGCCTTAAAATCTAGGACATTATTCTTGGGGGAGGGTTTAACTTGATTTAAATGTGAAAAAAGTGTAACGCCCCGTAACTAGAGAGAACTAGAAAGAAGTTTAAAATCGGAAATTGTCAATTTTGGAAAGAATTTAAAAATCTGGAAATTTGTTAAGTGTGTTAAAGTTGAGTTTATGGTCAAACTCAAATGACCATAACTTCTAGCTCAGGATGATTTAGGTGTGTTTCCAGATATCGTAGGAAATATCTTGGAATAATCTTTCCAATGCCATCGAGTTTGAGCGATTTCGAGTTCGTATGAGTGAGTTATGCCTATTGGAAGTTGGGTTGTTCAGATGAGAAATTGTCCAACCCGTATTTTTAAAGGGTGTTTTGGTCTTTTCCATACCCTATTATTGTAATTTGTTTTAGTGGATTAATAAAGGGTCAAAAACTGAATTGGGTCAGTTTGTGCAATTGGAAATGAAGAGTTAGGGTTTTGAAGAGAAAAGAAGAAGAGAAAAGAAGAGGGGAAAGGAGAAGAGAAGGAGAAGCAAGAAATCGTCAAGTTCTTGAAACTAAGATCGTGGATTTTGTCAAGGGGTGATCCTTACAAGGTATGTGAGGCTTTCATAACGTTGGATTTGTTCATCCACGTGCCAAACATGTTTTATTCAGTGTAATTTCATCCTAAAAAGATTGAGATTTTGATGTTCTTGAGTTGTATTCTTGAATTGCTTTCGTTCTTGAATTTGGGATGAGATTGAAGAGTTCTTGAGAGTTTAAGATCGATTATTAGAGTTGTTTTGAGTTAGATTCTTATGTATATGTTGTGGGTACCTGAATCTAAAGAGATATGGAGAAAAAGAATTGAATCTAGACGAATTGGGGCTGGAAAACGAAGAAGAAAATCAGTCGGGCAAATTTAGGCACTGGCTCCGTGTCGCGGACCGTTCTGGCTCAAAAAGTATTTTCGCGGGCAAAATTTAAATACATCTCTGCGTCGCGGATCAGCTTTCAGACAGTGAATTCTTGATATTTTCTCATGTTTAGCTATCTCAAAACACTCCTAAACATCATGAGATCTTTCATATCACAAATCTCAATCTTTTAATCCATAATTCAATTCAAGGATCAGTTAAAAGTCAAGTCAAAATCACTTAAGAGTCAAGTCAAGAGAAGTTCATAGAGTCTTCCAAAAGTCTTTTACAAACGATTTAACTTTGTTTTAAGACTTGAGTTTTGAGTTCAGTAAAGAGTAAAGTTGAAGTTCATTTCTTCAAAAGTATATGGAGACTATGTATTCCCAAAGAGTTTTAAATGCTTTCACATTTAAATAAGAACGGAAACTGAGATTTCCAAGGAGCCTTTGAGCTAGTTTCAGAAAAGAGTAATTGCTTTCACAATTAAGCAAGAAGGGAAACTGAGATTTCCAAGATAGCCTTTGAGCTAAGTTTTGAGCAATTATATCAAACCACAAAAAGAAGTTATGTTTTTTTTAAAACATAAAGAGCTAGTATATTCTGGGAGTAGTATTGAGCACCGATATGGGGGAGAATTCAGACAACTCACAGCCCCCATAAACCATATAGCCACTATGGGAAGAAAAGGGTCATACTTTTTAGATGATTCCTTTAGTGCTTTTTAGCATAGACTAGTGGATCCACTTAGTAGTTCAGGTTCTATACCCCCGACAAGGTATAGGACTGCCCTGGCAGCATGAGGCAAAATGTTGTATCATCACGATAGCTCTTAAGTGACGGTTGTCGGTTAGAGAAACTCCCACAACAATATTTTGTATTTTTATATACATCAGAAATATTTGTATTTTCATATACAAACAGAGTTCATATTGTATCTTTGCATACATACAGAGTTATTATTGTATGTCTAAATACACAGAGTTGAAAACCATATTTTAAAGCTTTTCTTTATACTGTATTTGTTTACACTGCTATATATTGAAATCAGTTCAGTTGAGTTCAATTGAATTGAGCCAGGTAAGTTCTTCAGTTCCTTTCAAGCTTAAGTTATGTTTAGCATTCCAACTCGCATACTCGTACATTCAATGTACTGATGCCAGTTGGCCGGCATCTTCTTATGATGCAGACACATGTAACAAGGATCGGCATCCAGCGCACCGTTGATCCAGTTGAGCATTTCAGAGTCTTGTGGTGAGCCTCATTGCTTTCCGAAGGATCCTTTTTATTGTTTTCAGTATTATTATCAGTTCATTAGGATGTCATGGGGTTTGTCCCAACATCCATCTTAGTTGTTTTAGAGGCTTCATAGGTAGTTAGTCAGATGTTAGTTCATTTGTCATTATCTTGTTATTGGCTTATGTTCAGACTTGAGTTGCCACTTTTGGTTAGTGAATGTTATCTTTATACATTCTAAGTGTATATTAAGCAGTTCAGTTTACTTTAAAAGTATTTTTTTCTTCACTAGTTAAGTCTTACGCTGAGTAAGTAAGCCAAGCGAAGGCCAACAATGGTTCTCGAGTGCCGGCCACGTCCAGGGTGTAGACTCGAGGCTTGACAAAAAGTCCTAGATTGGATAGAATGATGATAAAATTAACTCGGAGTTAGGATTTGGTTGTAATCTAGATATTATTAGGCCATTGTTTTGATCCCAAAATTATGTTTGCCAACGTGGGAGATCCTTCTCTTGAAATAGGTTGACCGTTGTAGGTTGTTAATTAGATCAACCTCTATAGTCTTTTCTTTGGGAGAGTTTGGTTTGTCAGATTCTTATATTTCTCAAATTCATGCGGCATACTTAGATTGGGGCCCTCGATCGGGTGGATGCCAGACCTATATAGCTTGTGGTCGCATTATGTCGGTGAACACTATCTTCCTTAAACACGACCTTTCCCAGGCTGCATGCCAGTACTCGCCGTACTGACTGTCCTCGGATGCTACATCATTTCATAATGTAGGATTGGAGACACAAATTCTTGGTTCTGTGTGGTAGTTGATCATTGAGGGATAACAATTAGCATTCTCATGAGTTTTCCATCTTTCAGAAAGTAGACTTTTCTTTTATTAGTCTTACCTTTGATTTTCATGGTATGTTGGGGGCCATGTCCCGATGTAGATATTGTTATTCTGTTAATAGAGGTTTTGTAGACCTATGGTTAGTTGGATTTAGTTTTTCAATTAAGAGTTGAATTGGTTTTTCTCTTTTGAATTCTCTTAAAGGTTAATTAAAATGGACTTTAATTTCCGCATTGGTATTTAAGTTGATATTTGTATTGGATTATTTGGATTAAGCAGGTTGGTTGGTGCTCTCGGGCCTAATGGGGTTCTGAGTACCAGTCACCTTTACGATGGAGTCTCGAGGCATGACATACTCTGTATCAAAGCCTAAGGTTCAAGTGTCTTAGGGGGTCTACAAAACCGTGTCAAGTAGAGTCCTTTTTATAAGTGTGTAGCGCGCCACACTTATGACAAAGTTTCATACTCTTCAGCAGTCAGGAGTTTGATGTATGCAATGGTATGTAACTTATCTGGTGTTGCTCATGGAGTTGGAATTATTAGCAGGTCCTTTGAAAACTCTGAAAAGAACACTGGAATCCTAGACAAGTGGATATTATGGTACTTTAATGGTACCACTAGAGACTATTTGTGTTTTGGAGGATTTGATCCAATATTGAAAAGGCTACATAGATGTTGATATGGCAGGTGACCTTAATAACAGAAAATTCACAACTGAATATTTGTCTACATTTTCAGGGGGATCTATATCATGAGAGTCGAAGTTGTAGAAGTGTGTCACATTCTCTATAACTAAAGAAAAATATATTGCAGCTACTAAAACTGGCAATGGGATGGTATGGCTGAAATGATTTCTTCAAGAACTTAGATTGCATTAGAAGGATTATATCATCTATAGTGACAGTGAAAGTGAAATAAACTTGAGCAAAAATATCATGTATCATGTAAGGATAAAGCATATCGATGTTAGATATCACTGGATTCAAATAAAAATAGAGGACGAATCTATGCAGGTTATGAAGATCCCTACAAGTGAGAATCCCTCAGATATATGTTGACCAAGGTTATAGCAAGAGACAAAATTCGAGCTATGCGAAGAACTTATCGGTATTTAATCAAGCTAGAAGCTCAGAGTTACCTCCTTCAAGTGAATGGGTATGGAGAGGGAGATTGTAGGGTCCATCCCGTACGGTAAAATCCAATGTGCCAATTTTACTTGGCTAAGTTTAATTTCCTTGGAGCCAGTTTGCTGAGATGTGGAGGAGATTAAACTTACTCATGTAGCCTACTTGGAGACCAAGTCCCTTTTGCCTATATAAGGAGAGTCAATTTTTCATTCTTAGACATACCAAAACCAAGGAGAGAAAAGAAGAGTGAGGCATTACAGAGGAAAATAGGCCGTGAGAAAAAATAAAGAGTGAGTGATATTGTAGTAAAGTGGTTATGTTTTTTGAGTATGTATCGGTCTTTGGATTTTTTACTCAGACCTACAAGTGTAAAATTCATTTGTGTAGTGTTATCAATTGCTCTTCTCGGCCCGTAGTTTTTTCCTTATTTAGAAGGTTTTCCCTTAAAATCTTGATGTCCTTATTACTCTTTTTATTCTTGTTGATTAACTGTATTGTTGTGTTCCACTTTTATTGATTTTATTACCGTAAATATTTTCTGTGGAGGGTTTGTTCCCAACACATATAATATGCAGATTCAGGATAACGGGCAACAGTATATTGGGTTGAAAGTAACAAAGTTTCTGGAAGAACTAAAGATCAAGAGAATACTTATTCTTCCTTCCACCCTAGTGCTAATGGACAATCGATCACATAAATTAAAAATGATTTGTCTAAATAGCTCAATGTCGGGAAATTGGGAATGACCTTATCAAGGTATCGACATCGCAGGAAAAAGGTGATAACAGTAGAGAAATAGCAGAACAAAAGTATAATTAGGAATCTTTTGCTAGCCCAAGATCATTAATAAAGATCGAAATATTCAACTAAAGAAGAAGAAGCTAGAAAGGAGAAGACCTGTTTTGGAAAGAAGAACTTGGTTATAGAAGACGATTTCTTGAATTGGATTGATTTGAGTTGGGTTACAAATGACTAAGGTCATCTTTATTTATACTTGTGCATGTAAGTATGGTTCCTAGATGCTATTCTAGATACATCTACAAGAACAATTTAGGTAACTTTATCTTGTAACTATCTAAAAAGAATCTACATTATTCTATTATTACTACAAATATCTAATTCTCTAGAACATCTACACATTTCTTAGATACAACAAATACTGAAGGTATTACTTTACAAAACTCTAGAAAGTTCCATTAAATATCTAGGATTAACTGTACCTCCAAAAAATCATCTTTATTTTTCACACCGACTCAAAAGTGTAATCGACATAGTGATATAGAATAATTGGAACGTCAATCACCTAACGTGATACTATGGTTATAAAAGCTTCACCTTTAGAGTTATATATGTTATTTTTCTAACTCATGATCACAAGAACAATGGATCCACCAGTAGGACTGCGTCATCAGGGCTAGATGGTTTAATAAACTATAAGAACAGAAAAGTGAAAATACACAATGCATTCGTTTCCTTGGCCATGTTTTAATCTCGATTGAGTTTTTTCTGATAGATTTTTAATGAGGCAAAAAATATAGATTGTATTGTTATGAATTACCACTGAGAATTCGGGGCAGGTGATTTGGTAAAAGAACTTTAGTATTGTTGTTATTTTTACAAATTTATTGTTATTACAATAACTAAATGTTCGGGTGATAAAATTAATCACGCAAAATGGTTGTATTTAACTATATATTTGAATAGGCGTTAACATTGTCATGTAAAACATACTAATTGTATTGTTGCAAAAAAAATGTAAAACTGATGCTCTCTATTTAATAATAGTTGTTAATTATTGACTTGCCATAAGAATTAAGAAACTTTTAATGATAAGGGTGATGAGTGGTGAATTTGCACTCATTATTTGAGGCTTTTTTCTTGTGATTTTATGGCACTCAAGTAGATAAAGAGGCTAATTATCATTTGAATTGTGTTGTTTCATGTGTTTTGAAGTTGGGAAAGAAAACGATGAGCAAAAGTGGAGTAGAAGCTGAAAAAGAGCAAAATCTGGCAGAAAACAAATCTCAAGTCTCGCACCTGCAATAGGCTGTTTGCTTAAGCAAACTAGTGAACAAAGTCAACTGTCCACTTAAGCGATGACCGGGTTCACTTTTGCCAACTGACCCAAAAAAGTGGAGGTCGCTTAAGCGAACTTCTGTTCGCTTTTGCAAAGTTCTCTTTCGCAAACCTCCTGCCCTCTTACGGATCCCGCCTTTTCAAACAGAAGCAGAATGGGAAACTCCCAAGAATTGGACCTAAAATTCAGAAAAGAGGATTAGCTTGGAACATTATTCATCATCCAAGAATTTTTAGATAGAGAATATTGTAGAGAAAAGAACTTAGCAAAAAGTAAGATCTTGCTCTTGATCTTGGGGTTGAGACATTGAGCGCAAGTTGCCTCACATTTCATTTGTGAATTTGAAGATTGTATTTTATTAATCTTAGTAAATCTCTTTTACCTTTCTTCATTTTCTTGTTCTTAATTGCTAGAAATGAGGGTGTAATTCTTCTGTGAAATTGGGGCTTTTGTGTTAGAAATAGACAAAGCTATTTGGGTATTTGATTGATTGTTCTATTGCTTTTGTAATTCCTTGTTTCCATGTTTGATTTCATGAAATAGGTTCAATATAGTTTTATTGTTTGAATTTATGGGTTGAGAGTGCACACTCAATCCTAACTTCCGATCTTCGTGGTTTGCTTGAAAATAGAATCCGTGAAGTGGAGAATTAGATTGATAATTTGCATTTTAGCTTTGAATCTTGAATTTGAGACCGAAAGGAGAAAGTTTAGGGTTTCATCGTTGGGTGCAAATCTTGCTCGAAAGAGAGGTCTAAATTAAGGTTTTGGTTTTTTAGTTTGTCATATATATAGATGAGACCGAAAGAAGATTTTACGCATAAACGCTGTGGGATCGAAAGATGATTAGCATAATTAAAGATGACCTAGCCCACCCATTAGTGATTGATCTTGGATTGAATTGCAATGGATCATTGAGTGTTAATTAAATCTCAAGTTTTCCCAATTCCCATACATCCATTGCTTGATATCGTCTTTGCCACCTTTAGAAGAGTAGTTATAAAAATTGTCTTCTATTTGATAATCGTGTACCTGTACATTTAGATTCAAACTAGTATCTAGTTAGCTTTTATCTTTTCAATTGTCGGTATATTGTTCCTTGTGAGATTCGACCCCGACTCTTAGTTGAATAGTATTTAATAACAAGGGTAAAATACACATAAAATGAAAAATTATTTATTAATTTTATAAAATGAACAAGTATTGTTGAGCATCACAAAATAGTATAGTGGGCAAGCAAAGATCGATGGAAAGAGGGAGTAATATACATACCGATGACTTGCTTGTTCTCGATTATCCTTTTTCCATTTATGTTGTAAATTATATCTAACTTCCAACAAGCCTTCAATTACTTGGGAATTGATTTTTCAACTAATCACATGCATATTTAATAAGGATAAAAATTAGAAACACAAGTAAAAGGAACGGTAAGAAGCAAGACTTAAGAATGTTATCTATTAAATTCATAGGTTTTGAATTTTTTAAAAGATACGTAGTCGCTAATCTACGAGCTTCTAGTTTATCTTAATATATATAAATATCTTATATTTGATCAGACTTGATTGGTTACTCAAAGCAGCAGCGAATTCAAGACTTGAACACACAATCTTAAGAAATATTTGTAACCCCTTAATCACTAGACTCAACCTTTCACTTGTATCAAGAGGTGTAAATACTTTTATATATATATATATATATATTTATTAAACCAAAATTTAACTTATATGGATCCGCACTTTGGATCCGTGCTTGACTCAAAGTGCCACACAAGTATGTACACTAGTAATTTTTCAAGATTTTGGACCATAATATATACTAGAGAGACGAGATCTAAATGTACACAAACCATGGGTGTGTTCGGAATGAAGGAAATTATTTTTTGAATTTATTTTATTAGTGTTTTTAAAACAAATCATTTTCTGATTTTTTTTGAGAAAATATCTATTTCCTCTCCCGAACTCATCCTATGTTAAAAGTCATGTTTTCCTATATCATGATATATTAAGATCTTATACATAGAGCTAATCAAGATCTATATCAACATAAACTACACGAAAAAGGTTTTCTTTACATATCATGATTAGAGACCTTAATCTCCTTTTTACAAGCTTGGACCCTATTGTTTTCGATACGAAGAAAAATATGTGTTTTCTATTTATTTTTTGATATTTGGTAAATAAATAAAAAATATTATCTCAAAATTATTTTATCTTTAATCTAGACAAATTAGTGTGTAATGCCACTTACATAATTTATTTCCTTGCTTTCACTAAAAAAGTCATTTTACTTAATTTTAAAAAACTTTATTCAATAGAGAAAATGCTTTATAATACTTTTAACCAACTAAACAAGAAAATCACTTACTAATTCTTCAATAGAGAAAATGCTTTATAATACTCTTCAAAAACAAATCACACTTACTAATTCTCCCTTCGTCCTTTTTTACTTGTCAATTTTGACTTGTTCCACCTATTAAAAAAATAATAGTAATTTTATTATTTTATCTTATTAAATGATAAAATTTTAAACATATAATTACTCATTACATTTTTTCAATAGTAGACAACTATTTTTGTCAGAGAGTATTCCGACAAGTAAATAGTACCGGGGCCGGGGGAGTAATTAGTTCTGTCCATAGAAAATTAAACAAATGGGCCACATTCCTAAGAATCTTTCCATAAGTCAACTAATCGATTTAAGAGACATTAATTAGATTAATTGAATGTTCACGTTTGGGCCAACCTTTTTTCACTACTAAAGAACAAAGGTTAAAAAAAATAAATGTTAAATGACCAGAAAATTTGATCAGAATTTGGCCAAATTTTTTTTGTTAGAATTAGTCAAAAATTTTAAAAGTGTATAATATCTTTTTAATTTTAAAATAAATTGATATTTTTTTCATTTTTAATTAATAGGTATTAAAGTTAAAAGGGTAAAAATATTTTAAAAAGTAAAATAACATCAGTAATATTTACACTCAAACAATTTTGTTTTGAAAACCAAATTTCTCCTTAACTTCAAACAATAATCAAACTTTCCCCCATTATCTTATGTAACGTCTATTTTACAGTTGTTATATCACATATATATAATACTTCTTTCTATTATATGTAATTTATTTTTAACCTGGATATATTTGTTTAAGTCAATTAACATTATAAGTATAATAATATTTTTATGAATTTGTCACAGAATTTAATACTGTATTATTTTTGTGATTGTTATTTCAATATAATATGCATTAAATGTATGTATATGTATGCGTATATTTTTAGTTATTTTCACTCTATCTTATCTCATGCGTTTCATATTATTTGGCTTTTTTTTTATACTAGTATACGTGCCCGCGCGCTATGCACATAATATTGAAACTATTAATGAAGCGTACTCACCTCCATTCCAATAATCAAATCTATATGAATAGATTGGCAACGAGTCATGCAAGTGTCAAATAATTTTTTTTGTTTCACGTTTTTATTTTCGAAGCCCTCTATACAGAATTTCCAATTGACTGAGGAACTATGTAAGTGTGCAATCACTAAGTATTTAATATATAATATATTCATGTTATACTAAATTATATTACTTGAAATAACAATCACGTAGGTTTACGATGAATACTCAAGTGTCCAATATTTGCAATTAGTGAAAGAAGTAGCACTTGGACCTAAATCTCAAGTACTGACAATGAATAAGTATTGTGTCAATGGTTTTAAGTTTCAAACTGAAGAAGTTTCTAGGAATAAGAAAATAAATAATAGCGGCGTCTACATACAAGGTGATGTTGATGGTATTGGCCAAACTATTGAATATTATGGTGTCATTCATGAGATTATTGAAGTGAGGTATTCAGGTTGACCTAAGAAGAAGATTGTATTGTTTCGGTGTGAGTGGTTTGACCCATCACATACTGAAGCACCCTCCACGATCGTGGAGCTTTAATGAGTCAGGGGTCACATTTGCGGATAGGGTCCGCATTCGCAGAGGACCCCTGGACAAAATATCTTCCAAAAATCAGGGTTTCATTTTTGAGTTTTTGGAGCTTTGGTGTGGCGATTTGAACAAAACTTTTGAGAAGAAATATTTGGGTAAATCCCTAATCTTAAATTTTCATTTGCCCATTATTATTTATGAATCTAAGTGTTCAAATCAAGTTTTTGAAATGATTAATTGGGTTCTTTCTTGAAGAACCCAAGAATTTAGTAAAATGGTGATTATGGACTGATTTTAAATTCTTTTTCGAAATGGTTTTCACCAATGAGTTTCAAATGCCTTGGGTAATGTTTTCAAGTAAAGATTTTCAGATTCAAACCTCATTCTTGAGATGATTTGACCCATTTTGCAAATGTTTGAATTAGGTGTTGTTATTTTCGAAATTTTATTGTGATTATTTGTTTGAATTAGATTGTCTGACTTTGGACATTGTTTGGAAACGAAAGACTCAAGTCTTGGATTGACCTTTGATTGAAATTGAGGCAAGTGATCTTCTAAACCTTGTAAAATTAGTAGAATCGTGTATTTCTCTTCATTTGTATGTGTTTGGGAGTAATGAGAACGAGGTGATGAGTTCAATTATTTCACTTGATTGATATTAATGGATGAAAAGGGGATTAATGACAAGACAACGTGTTTATCATAATACTTTGTGAATTTGCCTTATTGTGAACCCTAATGTAGTGATTGATGAAACGCTTTGATAACTTTATTGTAGACTTGATTTGCTTTAGTTATTGTCTCTTCCTTGTGGTGTGAAATTGCTTACTTGCATTGATTTCTGAGCACCATGATGAGACATGTAATGATTATTGATGCCGAGGTCATTTCCGACAAATGTTATTGATGCTAAGGTCATTTTCGACAAGTGCTATTGATGTCGAGGTCATTTTCAGTGAGTGATATTGATGCCGAGGTCATTACCGTCGAGTGATATTGATGTCGAGATCATTATTAGCGAGTTCATGAACTATGAGCGGTTTTCATGAGTTTCGATTGATATTGTGAGTGATAAATCTGTGAATTTGTGCTCAGTGTGCTTGATAGTGTGCTTTGATGTACTTGATACCAACGATTGATCTATTAGACACTTGTGATTGCCACACTTGATACTTGATAATTGTTGAACTATGACTATTGGACTAGGGTTAGGGGATTACATGACCGGATTGGTTCGGGTTTTTTCAAATATCTAACCAAACCATCTGTGTCAAATTTTTAAATGTATATACCAAATCAAACTAATTAAACTCAGATTTTTCGGGTTTTCAACCTCAATTTTTTTCAGGTTGGTTCAGATTTTTCAAATATCAAACCAAACCATTTGTGTCAAATTTTTAAATCAAACCAAACTAATAAACCTCGGATTTTTCGGTAAAATATTCATACAAATATATAATTAACTTGTGCTCCAAATATTTCTTTAGTCCAACCATACAACTATCTGAGGTGTTTCTTAAGAAAATAACACAAAATAATGAGATGAGTGATGACATTAAAATATTCAATAGAAAATAATAATAAAATCATAAATATTGCAATTTGACAAGTCATAATGAAAATGATCATAATTTAAAAGTACTAAATCATGCGAAAATAAGTCTAATAAGTATTAATTACATGATTAAACATTAAAGAAAAACTAAAATTACGTTATATATTTTAAAAATCTAAACCAATGTAAAACTGTAACACCTCGGTATTTGAAAGAGCTAAAATTAGAAAGAACTAAATTGGAAATAAGCTAAATCTGAAATTTTTTAAGTTATGCTTAAGTTATGAGTTTGAGTCAACTTCAAACGACCATAACATTCAGTACAAGATGAGTTAGGTGTCCCATAAGATATCAAATGAAAGGTCTTGGAATCCTCTTTCCAATGACACTGAGTTTGCTAATTTTCAAGCTCGTATGAGGGAGACATGTCTGTTTTAAGTCAGGTTGTTCAATTAAGGAAGGTTACCCAAAAATATGAGGGAAATTTTGGTGTTTTCCTTACCCATTCAGATTTAAGCATTTTTCTTAAATAATTAGGGATCTAAACTGATTTGGTTTAGTTTTCCCAATCAAAATACGCTTAGGGTTTTAAAAAAGAGTTTAAGAAAAGAAAAGAGGAGAAGATTCAAGCGTTCGTCAAGTTCTTGAGGTTTTCTTGCGGATTTTCGCCAATGGTTTGATCCCTAAGAGGTATGTGAGTTCTCATAGTGTTGGGTTCGTTCACCCACATGCCAATCATGTTATTTTCAGCATAAATTTGTTCTTAAAGTTGAAGGATTTGAGTTCTTGTTGAGTTTTCTTGGAATACCTTTCATAATCTTGATTATTGGGATTTCGATGAGTTCTTGGGATAAGTGTTAGTGTTTTGAGGGTTGTTTCAAGTAGATTATCGTGTACATACGTTGAGTATTCGATTCTAAATGATTGGGGAAGAAACCATTGGATTTTAGTCAAATTAAGGTCATAAAACGAGTAGAAAAATTCATCGAAATTGTCTAGGGAAATGGTGACGCGACTGTAACGACTCGGAAAATGATAGGTTAAGCAAGAGCCTATGACTTTGTGTTGACTTTATAATGAGGTTCTATGAGGGGTTTTTATGTAATTTCATTTTAATTGTGTTACATCCGACAATTTAAAATGA
>JAJOOS010025685.1:0-13737 GCA_029582725.1 Solanum chiquidenum
CATATGTATTGGCCTTTGACCATTTCACAATATTTCTAAAAGAAATTAAAAGCCATGTATGTATGGAAGTTAGAGAAATTTAAAAATTAGTCAATTTACTATGTATTGGAAAACTTTCTCATTTATTGAAGCATAATTAATGAATAAATTAATAAGAAAAATATAAATTTGACAAAGAAGGGTATAGTTGTCAAAAAATAAATCAGTTTATAATGTGAACATGTATTTGGGCCATTATGGCCAAATTATGGTCAAATTTTCTGGCCAAAAGGATTTTTCCTTTTTTTTTTTACTTTTTATGTTTTATTCTTAGCATTAATTATTTATAACTCGAGAAGATACCTAAGGTTAGCAAGTAGCACATGAACTCGAGAAGATACCTAACAACCACCCAAAAATGTGTTAAAGGAAGTACTCTACTAATCCATTTACAAATGATGTAACAAATTTACCTTATTTTAATGACACAGTTAGATTCGACATAAAATTTAAGAAAGGAAGAAAAAAATTTGAAATTTATGTAAGTATTTATTGACTATAAATCATTTTATTAAGATAAAAGATTTTTTTTCAAATTAAATTACTTCCCAATAGATAAAAGATGATCTTTTTGGAGACGAACTTAAAAAATGTCACAAAAAATTGGAAAAAACTTATCCGCACCGGGTGTTTACACCAACTTTATGCAATTTCCATTATTACATGATTTAATAAAGTAAAACACATGTCAATTAATTATGGTTAAATAAAATGAAACTATAAATTTAAACACATGGCATGCATGCATTGGCTTGGTGTAAACACCCGATGCGGATAAATTTTACCCCAAAAATTTCGATAAACCACCCCTACTAGAAATTGGAACAAACCTAAAAAAATATTTAGGAATTTTTATTGCCACAACTCAAAAATCAAGAGTCATAATTCATACCTAAATACAGATATTACAAAAACAGAAATTCACTGTATAACCAAATTTCTGTCTAAAATTTATTGTGAGCATATATTATATGAGTTTTTGGCTAAAATCATCCTTGAAGTATGACTTAAATCTAAAGTATAACTTTGTGTTACATAAGTGAACAAAAAACATTCATGCACTATCCAAAAAGTTGCAAGATTCATCCTTGTGTTTATTTTTTTAAGAAACTTACGACACTAACAAAAAAATGTGCCAAGTCGAATAAATACAGTTAGTCAAGTTGGGTGATTTTTCTAAATTTTAGAAATTGAAGGATTTCAAATAAAGTAATTATTTCTTATCTTCATAACTAAACGCCTACGTAATTTCACTAAATTTCCAGTATTTATGTACATTGAATAAAATGTGAATTGCATTGTATATAACATGCATACGTACGTACTAACTATTTTATTAAAGAAAATCTCTAAATAGTCGGGCGTAATATTTTTAGAATGAATGTTTTTACATAATCTTTCTAACCATCGGAACTTAATATATAAATATTTCATGACTTATGTATTTGCAAGTCAATTTACTTGATGATGCAAAAAACATATAAACTAACAACACACAAAAATTAAATTATGAGAATGAAAGATTCATTTCCTATCCATATCCTTGTTCTTTTTAGGTAACTTTGATCTTCTTGTCGTGGCTAAAACATGACCAAATTAAAAAAAATAAAATTTATTGGTTCAATCAGTTTCTTAACAAAAATAGACTGAAATATGATTCTTGTTATTTTTTGGATAATATAAGGATGTTTTTTGCTCACTTAGATAATATAAGGATGTAGATTAGATTTGAGTCATAGTTAAGAAATGATTTTAGCCAAAAACTCGATATTATATACCTTCTTTTTATTCTCTCAAAACAACATAGAATTTATTTTTTAAAAGAAAAAAAAACTCTAGAAATTCTCGTCTATCAGCATCTTATTAAAATCTACTACATATTGTAAAATGGATTTATACATAAATATACTTTGTGTTATAACATAGATATACACATAATATTGTATTTTATTTTTATGAAGGTTCCTCAAAGGGGATTCAATAGATAAGTCAAAGGAGCATGGGGAGGAAGGGGGAGGGGGGGAGGGGGTGGGGGGTGGGGGAACCTAACCTCCACATTACAAAACTAGGAGTGAAGGCACATCCTTACTCTGTAACTTGTCAAAATAAAAGGAAAGAAAAGAGAGGAGGGTTACTCGTCGTCACATAACTTATAAAAAATTCTAGAATTCATAAACTAGAAGTAACCAAACAAAATTTACGTCAGATCAAATATAAAGTTGTCCTTTGTCACCCCTCGAGTCTACACCCTGGGCGGGACTGACACTCGAGAACCATTGCTTGCCCCAAGCGAACCCTTGGCTGACTTACTTACTCAGCGGAAGACTCTAAGCATTATTACAATGAATAAATGCATTTATACTCAACTGTTTAATAAAATAACTTAGAATGTTAAAAGGTCAAACATTCAACTTGGCCAAAATGGCAACTCAAGTCTTAACATATGAAATAATAATGTAAAGACAACTGAACTACTAACTGTCTATGAAGCCTCTAAATCAAGGAGGGATGTCAGGGCAAGACCCCCGATCATCCTAATAACTAAAGTACTAAAGCAATGATGCAAGGAGTCCTCCGGATAGCAAGGAGGCTCACCAAGTGACTCTGAGTGCTCAACTGGATCAACGAGGCGCTTGATGCTGATCCTAGTTACTTGTTTATGTATCATAAAAAGATGCAGGCCAACTGGAATCAGTACATTGAATGTACGAGTATGTGAGGGGAAACCTAAACATAACATAAGCTTGAAAGGAATTTGAAAGAGTGTCACGCCCCGAGGCTACCCCTGAGACGTGGATACGGGACCTAGGATCACAAGTGACCCCAAGCTAACCCTGCTGGCATAATCTGAGCAATATTGAATATCAAAACTAATGCGGAAGCTAAATCATAAGATATAAACTGAAAATGATAGGGAATACCCATATACTATAACTGAGATAAAAATTTGAGAGGTTAATATACAAAAAATATTAACTCAAAACACTAATGTTGAATCTAACTATGTCTGAAAATATAACCTCTACTGACTAGAAGTATTGGGACATTCCCCAGCCAAGTCTAGCAAAAACTGAAATGAAATGACTGCAAATACTGAAATTAAACATGACTATGGTCCTCGGAGAATGAGGACTCACCACTGATTCTACTAAACTGGAGATCAAGAACCGATCTATGCGCAATCTGGATGTTGAGAACCTAACACAGACCACGAACCGTGGTCTGGCCTATGGACCATAGGTCTGTCCATGGGTCGAGACTTAGCTGATTTTCTGAGCTGGATTTGGGGAGGGGTTGCAGTGGTGAACCACGGACCACCAGCATGGGCCGTGGTCTGCCTACGGTCCGTGGGTGGCAACCGTGGGTTGCACCTACAACTTCTCAAAATATGCATTTTTGGTTTGTTTCGAATACGGGGTGTTACGAAGAGACACTTACCTTGGCTTTACTCAACTCATGAACAACTTAACTCAATATAAAGCAATAATGCACATGCAATATATAGGAAGCTTTTAAAACGGTAGAAAGGAACTCAGTTTGTTAAAGAAATGCAATAACAACTCAACATACTCATATAATAAAGTAATGTAATAGTGTGGGAGTTTCTCTAACCGACAACCACCACTATGAGCCTAAGTGGTAATACAACGTCTTGCCCACGCTGTCAAAACTGTCATATACTTTGCCGTCATATAGAACGCGTTAACTAATTGGATCCACTAGTCTATGCTAAAAAGCACTTAAAGAATCATCTAAAAAAGTATGATCATTTACTACCCATGATGGCTACATGGTTTATGGAGACTTGAGTTATTATGAACTCGCATACCCATATCGGTGCGCAATACTACTCCCAAAAATATACTTAGCTCATATGTTTTAAAATAAAACTACTTTCTTTGGTTTGAGATAATTACTCAAAGCTTAGCTTAAAAGCTCTCTTGGAATCGATGTTTCCTTTTGCTCAAATATGAAAAAAAAATTAACTCTTGGGAATACGTAGTTCTCGTATAATTAATCTTTGAAGAAATGAACTTTTACTCTTACTCTTTACTCAATTCGGAGCTTAAGTCTTATAAAAACAAAGTTAAAACGTTTGTAAAAGACTTTTGGAAAACTTTATGAATTTCTCTTAACTTGACTCTTAACTTTCCTTGAATTGAATTATGGATTCAAGGATTGTGATTTGTGATAGGAACGATCTCATGATGTTTAGGAGTGTTTTTAGATGGTTAAACATGAGAAAAGATCAAGAAATCACTGTTTGGAAACTAGTCTGCGATGCGGAGATGTATATAAATATTTGAATGCAAAATAATTTTTGAGGCAGAACGGTCCGTGACCGCTCTGCTCCGCGAAAAGGTTTTTCCCAAATCTGAGAAACAGCTCCGCGTTGCGGACCTGGTACCCAGATTTGCCCAACTTTTTCCTTCTTCGTTCCAGCCCCAATTCTCCTAAACTCGGTTCTTTTTCCCATATTCTCTTTAGATTCAGATACCCAGTAAATGTAGCCAAGAACCTAACTCAAAGCAACTCTAAAACTCAACGCGATAACCTCAAGAACTCCTCAATTCAGCCCAATTCAAGAACGAAAACAAATTCAAAAACACATATCAATAACATCAACTTTCAACCCTTTTTAGAACGAATTTCATATACCTTGTAGGATTAAATCCTTGGCGAAATCCACGACCAAACTTGAACGTTCTTGACGAATTTTGACTTTTCTCCTCCTTTCTCCTTTTTTCTCTTTTCTCCAAACCCTAGCGTGAACTTCAACTTTTCTAAACTATTCTAATTCTGATAAGACCCCAAATAAACTCCTTAAAATGAATTAAAATAAATGGGTAAGGAAAAGACTAAAATACCATTCCAAAATCCGGATTACTTTCCTTATTTGAACATCCCAACTTCAATTGGGCGTATCTCACTCATACGAACTCAGAATCGCGCAAACTAGGAGGCGTTAGAAAGATAATTCCAAGATATTTCCTACGGTATCTGGAAGCACACCTAACTCATCCTGATCTTGGAGTTATGGTTATTTGAAGTTGACCAAAAACCCAAACTTAACATAACTTAACAAATTTCCAGATTTTCCATTCTTTCCTAAAATGACTATTTCCAATTCTAACTCTTTCTAGTTCTTTCAATTAGCGGGATGTTACACCCTTCTTTACTCAAATTCTAATGTTGGGCTTGTCAACTATATCATTCTTCAAGGTGGATGTAATTTTAGAAGGAAGATTTATAGCCTTGGTGAAGAAGGCAGTTGTTTTGCAATGTTGAGACATATTCACGAGCAAATAAGTTGTAGTGTTACCTTATCTGAAGGTGTTAATGAAAGATAAATGACAAAGTAAATTCATGAATTAAATTTGTTTAATATCACCTTTGATCTGCCAAAAGAAGTTGAACATACCTTTAACCATCTGAATAATCAAGAGGGAGTTGGACTCAACAGTAACTCTATGAAAACTATAATCTAGACACCATCTTAGGCCAGTCTTTAGAGCTAAAGCCTCAGCTCAATTATTTGAGAAAAAATTATTTCAAAATAGGCCCTGAAATTCGTAATCATTTGTCCAACATGGTCCCTAAGAACTCCTCCACCTCCAACACTTTCAAGATTTCCTTTACTTCAGCCATCCACATTCAGTTTTAGCTTATTATAGTTTCACCTCTTCCATTTCACCAATTTAATTTCTAGCTTTGGCGTGATGTGATATGTGAGATGAGATCAACTGATAATAGAAGGTGAAAGTGGAAGCTCTAGAAATTGAGAATTAATAATCAAATAGAGGAGGCTTGGAGATCTGATCAATGATTCTAGGAATAGAAATTCTAACACCTTCATGTTTAAAATTGCTCCTATATTTTGAAGTTCCCCAGTAAATAATACATGGAAGACTCTGGAGAAGAATTTCGTGAACTTTGTTGACAGGTTTGATCAACCACCATCTAATAATCTTAACCATGACATTTTCATTAGAGTTGTGAGGGATTCCACAAGCGTTATTGGCTATAAGATAAATATACAAACAATATAAAATATGTTGTAAACTAGCTAATAATCATACAATATACTTGGTGCCAAGTGGATACATGGCAAATAGATAGCCATACAATATACTTGGTGCCCAAATATATATACATGTATATATACCCTTCTTCTAGTAACAAAGAAATAATGCAAGAGTAAATGAAAATAAAAATACTACACTTAATATTTTCTCATCTATCTTTCTTCTTAATTTTAGTACATTATCTATATTTTTGTCACGATCCAAAAATGGGTGTGATGGCACTGTCTTATCCCCCAATACAAGTCAGCCTAAAATCCAAAACATAAAGATATAAATTTGGAAAATAAACTATCAATAACATAAATGCGAATAACTTAGTCAATCTCATAAATAACCCTAAAATCTTGTTGTCACGTGTACAAGCCTCTACAGTATAAAACAAAATTGAAAGAAAATACAAGTCTCAAATGTCTTTGTTATTTAAAGTAGAACAAGAACATAATTAAGTAACAAGAGAATAAAGTAATAAGAGAGCCTACTAAAGTGAAAAGCAACTACCTATCAAGTCTCAACAGAAAAGCCTCGGACAAAGTAGAGAAGACTAATAATCACGTAGAACCGGGCTTGTAACCTACACAAGTGTAGAAATAAGATATGAGTACCAAACAACACGATACTCAACAAGAAAACTACTAAACATAAGGTAAAGCAAGGAAGAATACGGATACTCCTATCACACCCAACTGAACCTCCATAACTATAACCTGCACAAAAATTAGTCCAATCTAATAGTTTACAACTCACGAAGCACACGGTTCAATAACAACACCGTAACATTATAGATCATCAAAATCAATATCAAATCCATTAATCACAAGGTCACCAAAGAAGTATTCACAAGTACACAAATGATAAATGAGGTGCCATGCAATGCAATGTCAGGTAAAGTGATGCATGTCTGTCTTAACGATAAACATTCGCTGAGACTCAGATCGGGACTCATAGGGACGCACACGGTCCATGTACCCACCAAAATAAACCTCGACATCAATCTCACTCACCGAAATAAACCTTAACATCAATGTCACCCACCGGAAGAGATCTTGGCATCAATCTCTCTCTTTGGAAGAAATCACTACATAATCACAATATCTCATTACGTTATTTTAGAACCAATTCAAATAGGCATATTCACATATTAATGATGAGATGACATCTTCCATATCCATTCACAATTTAGAATAATCCAATCATAATATTTCATCAATAACATATTAATATTATCACTCCAATCATTCACCAAATTCTCCTTTTTATTATTAAGATCAAACAAAGTGATCAATTTTATCCATCACCAATTCTCATTACTCCCCAATAGATGAAACAAGGAATACAAGATTTTACAAGCATAACAGAGGCCTAGAAGTTCACTTGCCTTAATCAATGAAACAATCACTCCATAACTTGAGTGTTTCCTCATTGTTGGGTCTCTAAATTAACACAAGTTATTCAAATAAGAAATCAATTCAGAACTATCAACACCATACCAATCTTCTTGAAAAATGAGGTCAAAATAACCCAAAAATTTAGTTTTGAAAATGAAGGGTAAATATGGAAATTAGTATAAAATTGTGTTACCTAAAACATTTTGAAACTACCAGTGAAAACCATTTCAAAAACAGAGCTCAAACAAGCCTTAAATCACCACTTATCAAAACCTTTGGCCTTTACAAAAATTGTTTAAGTTTGGAACAAAAATCCATGTTTAATCATTGAATCATGAAATAATTGATGGGTAAATTAGATAAGAGGTTAGAAAATGTTACCCAATCGAAAACACTCAAAAATCCCTTTTGAAATGGCCTAAAACGAGGTGCTAGGGTTCAACAATGGGAGAAATGGGAAGAAATCCCGATTTTGAGAAAAGTTTATGTTCAGGTAAAAATTACTCTACGCGATTGCGATAACAAGGATCTCGCGATCCCATTGAGTTAAATAATCACCACATGTCTCATCACAGTGTACAAAAATCAATGCTAATATGTAATTTCACACCATAAGAAAGAGACAATAAACTTAAGCAATTCAAGTCAACAATAATCCCATCAACGCACTTCATCAATCAACAATTAGGATCAACCACAAGGAAATTCACAAAACACAACTATCAACACATTTTCTTTTTCATTTAATCCCCTTTCATTCATTAAAATCAATCAAGTGGAGTAATTGAACCAATTACCTCATTCCCATTACTCCCCAACACACACAATGAAGGGAAATACAATATTCTACAAGTTTTACGAGGTTTAGAAGTTCACTTGCCTTAATTCAATCAAAAGTCAATTCGAGACTTGAGTTTTTCCTTTCCGAACAATGTCCAAAGCCATACAATCTAATCGAACAAGTAATCACAATAATATTTTGGAAATAAAACCATATGTATCATGCACTTTGAAAAATGAGTCAAATCAATTCAAAAATCCAATTTCAAAAATGAGGTTTGAATCCGAAAATCATTACTTGAATACGTTACCCAAGTCATTTGGAACTCATTAGTGAAAAACATTTCAAAAATGGATTTAGCTCAAAATCACCATTTTATCAATTTCTTATATTCTTAAAGAAACCTCAAATTATCATTTAAAATACCTTAATTTAAATGCTTAAATTCATTAATAATAATGGATAAATGAACCATTATCAACTAAAAAGGTTACTATAATGCAATGGAAGCCCTGATAAAATTATAGCTAAAATTTCATCCTAGACTACAAAAAAGCTCTCTTATGCAGAGAGAGTTAAACTAGTTCAAACTGTTTTATTTGATATCCAAGTATTTTGGGCTCAACTATACATCATTCCTACTAAGATACTTAAGTTGATTGAAGGCTATTGTAGGAAGTTATGTGTGGTCTGGATCAAATGAGATAACGAAAAAAGCACTGACAGGATGGTCTAGAATTTGTCTACCTAAGAGGCATCTAGAGGGCTCAATCTAATTAATCTAGCAGTATGGAACAAAGCGGCTATTGCCAACACATGCTGGGACTTCTCTCATAAGCGAGGGTAAACTATGGATCAGGTAGATTCATGCATATAATATAAAAAGGTCAAAAGCTACATGATATGAATATTCCAACTCATGCATGTTGGATGGTCAGGATGATCCTTGCTGCCAGGGAAACACTTACGCAAGTTCATATTGAGTTCAAGCCTGGACATAGTGTGATCAGGCAAATGTATTTGCAGCTTCTTGGGGTGAAATCAAGGATATCTTGAACATTCGAAAATCAAATTTTGCCAAAGTCTATCAAAAGGCTAAAATTTCATAATTTTTCAGCATTGGACCTCAAATCCATGAAAATATTTCGAATCTGAAATCGACAACTTTGTTAGACCAATTTCCAAATTTCGGGACTGATGCAATCAACGAAATTCCATTTCGAAAATTAAAATTCCAAAAGACTTTAAAAATCACTTTTTAACAATTTTACCTTTTCAACTTTCAATATTTTCATAGTTCATAACGATTATTTCAAGACTTGAAACCGATTTCAAAATTTGAATAGAAATGACTCAGAGTCGATATCGGGAGGTGTAAAATAGTAATTTTGAGAAAATTTCTAAAAATAACCTTCTGGGTCATTACAAATATTTAGGTATTGAATCAAAGAAATCCAAAAAACATTTGTGAGAAAGAAAAAATATACTCTGAACTTTGAAAGTGTCAAGACCCAAAAGTCGAGGTCATGTGGCAGATACCTCGAGAATCCCCAAATTTGGTGTGTAAGACAAATAAAATAACACATACGAGACTTTCAAAGGAAAGTCAAACCATAACTGAAGAGAAATAAAAGTAACAAAGAAATTCTCAAAACCTGGCATCATAAGCATAAGAGCATCTAATACATTTCTAGAATATTGAATACATACCAAGTCTTCGAAAACAAAATTAAATATGGTAAATGATTGATGGAGACTAATGGCGATCCTGAAATAGAATCTCACCACAACTCTGAATGAGAAGAAGATGCTAGATCCAATCAACCGCTACGAAGATCACCATGACTAGAATCTGCATAAAAAGATAAAAGAAGTAAGGGTGAGTACAATCCACATGTACTAAGTAGGTTATATTGGGTGAGCATAAGCAACTAAACAGACTTAAGAAATAAACAATGAAACGCTTCTACTTGCACACGAAAGAGCTCATTCCGGTATCGGAGCCACCAACTTATATAATAACGAAACGAATAAAGTAAACACATAAGGATACATGTAATACTCAAATCAACAGATAAGCAAGTTACACAATGCAACAAAACTGGCCAATGCAATGCAATGAGATGATGAAATGATATGTCGGAATCAAGGTTGTCACACAACCTACTATATACACTTCGCCAAGCATTAGCTTCTAGACAAGGACCTATAGGGGACTCGTAGTCCATATACCAATCTCAATATCTCATCAACTTATCACCTTGCTCGTGGTCAAGGATAAATGTAAGGTGTCTCATTTTCTTTCTTAAAAATAATATTTCTCCACTTTCTTATATACATGTGAACCATGATATGATGAATGAGGATGAATGCATCAAAACACAAGGCATAATAAATTACTCGAGGATTTGAATAACAAAAAATCCTCAAACTCAATATGTCATGAACACGTCCTTATATGATAGGGTAGTAGAAGAAATCATTTGAAAAACATTTCTTTCTTTTAAAGATGATCAAATATCGATTCAAGCCCCTATCTTGGGCAATTCAATGTCAAGTATAAAAATAGGTCACACAACCACTAACACGGACAATTTCTAAAATTAACGCAGGTTCTCAACAACAATTAGGGTATCACACGAGGCCTCCCACGGGCTAAAAAAGAAAGCTAACACTTACCAACCTAAAAAATTCATACTGCCATTCATTTTGTAATTGACTTCTTAAGAAAGATTAACCACTCATCTCATCTAAGAATGGGACAACCAAACCTACTTCAAAGGTTGAAAACTTCACCCCAACAAATCTATCAGATCACTCCCTCAATTAAACGATCACCGAAAGGATCCCCAACTATCAAGAATGGAAAATTTCATCCAAAGAAGCCCAACAATACTCATATTGATAGGATTAGCATTTAGAGGTGAAATAGTTCAAAAATCCCTTCAAAAATTGGAAGGCTAAAATTAGATTATTATTTGAATCTACAACCAAAGAGTAACTCAAGGTTGAAAAATCCATTAAAGTCGATCAAGAAGTGAGTTCCAGTTCAAGAAAATACAATTTTCCAATTCAGGGGGAAACCCCCAAAACCCACATTGAAATCATGATCTAAAGATATTTTCGGAAGATAAAAGTTCAAGAAATCAACAAAGATTTGGTAGGGAAAGCTTACCCACGCGAGTTTTCACAAAAATGCTCCCAAGAATCGCCTCCCCAAAGCTCCAAAGGATTGAAAATGACGAAAATGAGGAAAATAGGAATAATCCCAAATTTAAGTTCTATTCAGGTAAAAATTGGTCATCGTGAGCCAATAACTCTCGCGATTGCGAAGGACTCGGAGGTTCACATCACAATCGCAAAACCCTTGTCCACGATCGTGAAAGCTAAATAAAATATGGGTTCATCATGAACGTGAGCTTATGGGCCGCAATCGTGAAGACCAGAGAGCAGATACATCACAATCGCGAGCCTACAGGTCGTGATTGTGAAAGTCAAAGTGACCTACACCAGAAACCAACAGTTCAACTTCAAGGAAAAAGTCCCTGAATGGATCCTTGGGAATCGTTTGGGGTCTGATAAAAAAAACTGGACATGCTATCCTACTAAATTTAATATTTCAGACTCAATGAAATCGTCGAGAAAAGGTCAAATGACGAAAATACCATCTCAGACCTCTCTTAAGGCTTAAAACTCAACTTCCCGCCTAAATGCCCAAAACCCAACTAATATTATATATAAATCTAGACAATTATTTGAAATCAAGTACACATAAAAGAAAGATTGATTAATACCTCATAAGCATTATTTAGAACCATTTATTCTGATATAATAAAGTAGCAATAAAGGCTTATATATTTAATTTTCACTTTATTGAGTGATCATTTTTTGTTAGGACTTTACATTGGGGAAAGGGTACTCTACAAAATTTATAAATTTTCTGGGTATTAGGATAGTCCATAAATGGCTTCAACTTAGGATCCTTGATGTACCCACAAAGACAAGGAATCTGCTCTCGCAACACACCGCAACATGTCGGAGTAGGTGGTATTCCAGTAAGAATTGATTCGGCACATGGACTTAATTCTGAGACACTACATGTTATTGCCTTCGCCACCAATAATTCGCCAAGTAATATGACAAGTGTTGCGATAAAAAATATCGCGAAAATAGAACTACCCTTCTTCATTAGAAATTTTATGAAAGAAAGAAAAGCGAAGTGAAGTTTAGATGAAAAGTAGTGAATTGCCGTTTCAATTTATAATGAACCAAGGCCCAAGGTGTTAATTTTTCATTATCTACAATTGGTTTTTAACTAAATTTGGTAAATTTCATTGAATGCTCTTTTGACTTTTTAACTACCTCTCGATAAATTTCATTGAATGCTCTTTTGTTTTTTTAACTCCATATTGGTAAATTTTATTGGATGTTCTTTTCTTTTATAGAAAATTCATTAAGCGCTCTCTTTTTTTCTTTTTCTAAAAGTAGGTGTTTATGGTTCAATTTGAATTGGTTTATAGTTAAAATTAAATTATTTAGTCAATTTTTAAATAATAAAAATTAAACTAAATCAACTATAACATATATTTATCAGTTTAATTATTATTGATCTTGATTTTATTTGTTTGTTCAATTTTTAATGTAAAATTTATTATTTTGACAGTTAAATTTATTTGTTCACCATTTTCTTGCAATATTTATCATAGATGCCCCAATTTATCTATTTTACATATACCAAAAATAAATTAAAATATAACTGCAAAAAAATAGTTTTAAAAAATTTCCATTCACACTTTTTATTTCTCCTATTTTTACGCTAAAAATAATAGAATAAATAAACAATAATAATAAGAAGCTCACATAGTAGTAAGCTAACAGATCTTTAAGGGGGATATTTAAAACTCAAATTAGGTGTTGAATCACAAAAGTAAAAAAGATATTTGTGAGAAAGAACAAATATATATACCATGAACTTTGATACCCGTAGATTCAATTGGATGACGAATTCTTACGTTGTTTACGGAAATCAAAGTTCCGCTTCCACAAATGCCATCTATATTAAATCTCCTATATGGATTTTTTCAAAAGAAATAATTTGAAATTAATGTTTTCACTATCATTAGATGAAAAGTTTATATGTGAGCTACTTTTGTAACGGTAGGAGTACATATGAGCCACTTTATAACAGTAAGGATATATATGTGATACATTTTTGTAACGAGATGTATATCAACTCTTAATCGCAAAGTTAATGAGTTTATCAAACCTTTTTTCCAGAAAAAAAAAAGGTATTGAAAATTATTGTTGGGTTTAGCAAGAAGTGAATGGGAAATAGAAAATAGAAAGTGGAAGAACCAATGAAAATGGGGGAACCAATTTTGGAGGGAAAATGAAAAGTCATTGCAAAAGTGCAAATGAAAGGTCATTTTTACCATATTGGTAGAAG
>JAJOOS010025686.1:0-17171 GCA_029582725.1 Solanum chiquidenum
TAGTGTATTACATGCAAAGTGATAAGTTAGGTATCTCTAAATCCTTGGTCCGGCATCTAGAGAATTTCACCCCGCACCTTGGTCCGGCTACGTGTGTATAATTTACTAACCCTTACATTTACCTCATATTAGACATCACATCGATGTATGGCTTAGTTTTTACCCTCGCACCAATCGACATTAGACTATTAGATAGTATCACACTAAATCTATGTTGATAATTCTTTTCTCGTTAATTACCTCCTTGGTTCAACAAGTAATAACGAGGCAAGTTCTAACGTTGGCCACCGTTAAAAAGATTTCTAAGTGAAAGAATTATCAATTCATGTAATAACACTATTCAAGAATTACTTAGTTACTATTCATACGTTGTTAATCGCTCATGGTTCCCACAACCCTAGTTGTGGATTTAGTTACCCATAATAGCAAGAACATAATTTATAATTTTAGATTAAGAAATCATGAACTTACGTAATGAGAAAAAAGAAACCCAGAATCTCAACTTGAATTTCAAAGTAAAAATCTTCAAAACCAACTTAGGAAATCAAGAATTGCTAAAGTTGCAAGTTAATCTCCATAGTCAAGAACTAGAATAAAAGTAATAAAGTCTAACCTCTAAAATGAGGTTTACATGCCCTATATAAAGAAAAATAAGTCCTAACTAAAAAGGAAATGAAATAACCTTCGATCTACGACACTGACCTACAGACTGTGGATTGACCTACGGTCTGTAGGTCCCTTCCATGACTCAGGACTTGGACAAATTTTCAGCTTCCAAAACATCATCTCTAAAGCAAAGGACGGATCAACAGTACGGACCGTGGTTTGATCCACGGCCGTAGATCCTCCTCCATAGCTCCACACTTAGAATCTTCAAAATCAGGTACTGGAATCCCTTCTCTGAATCATTTGACGGAACAGCAGTACGGCACGTAGATCGATCTACGGTCCATGATTCCACATTTGGTCAAGAATTCCCAGATTTTCCTTCAAGACTTGCCTGCCCATCTACGGTCATCATCTACGGAGCGTGAATGGACCTAGGGTCTGTAGATCACCTCTGTAGATGCTCTTTTCTGCACATCCTTTAGTTGTGTCTCTCAGTTTCCACGTCTGAACATATTTCCTGCAAACATGATAAAAATGCATAAAAACCAATACAAAATGGTGCTAGACACACACAACACTTAAGTGAAATGTATTAAAAATACAATAAACTCATGGTATATCAGGCTCTATGGGTGAAAGAACCCATAGATGAATAAGCTTAACATACCTTCAATAAGAGCATTAAACAAAGCTTGAATCAATGGTAAATTCGACATGTTGGCCCTCTTCT
The DNA here is from genome assembly GCA_029582725.1 of Solanum chiquidenum. Taxonomy (NCBI): domain Eukaryota; kingdom Viridiplantae; phylum Streptophyta; class Magnoliopsida; order Solanales; family Solanaceae; genus Solanum; species Solanum chiquidenum. Next base: position 1,340 of record JAJOOS010025686.1, read on the forward strand.
TCTTCTTCTTTCCTTCTAGAGAGAGAATATTTGTAGAGTGATTTGGGGGTTGTAAGATGAATGAGATAATGACTTAGTTTTAGGGTATTATTAGGTATTTATAGGTGGTTATTTAACTAATTAACTGACCCCCTAAGCCCTTAATTAATTAACTAATCAATCCCCAAACACCTAGCTTAAAACTAAAACACCTAAAATTGGCAGCATCCACGCCCACCCATTCACAGACCGTGGATGGGTCTACTGGCCGTCAATCACTTTTGCGGTTGGAGTCTGAGGCTTCATTTGCAGGCATGTTGCAGGCCTTGACCTACGACCATGAACTACAGGGCGTAGATTGATCTACTGGCCATAGATGGCCATCCATAGGTCACCAAAATTGGACTGTTTTGGGGATTGTTTTGGGGTCCTCTTCAAGGACCCCTTAGGTGGTCCTTGGGGAGTCGTACCCGGATGTTTAACCCCTAAAACCCCTATTATAAGTACAAGAACCATTTTTACATGTTGTAAGCCTCATACCACACTCCAAAATCTTTCCAAAGGCTCTAGAACTCACTAGTTCAACTCACTAAAATATAGGGTGTTACATTATCCCCCACTTGGGAACATTCGTCCTCAAATGACACTTTAGACACTTCATTAAGTCTAACATCTAACTTAACAGCCCATAATGCATGTACTACATCTAATGCACACTACAAAAGAAGAAACTTCAATTCCAAGCTAAACACATACAATGAAACACAAGGGGGAACTACTTCCACCAACCCAGAATGTATCAAATCCTATATCTACTCATTTTCAAGGAGGAACTAACATCTCCTAGCTAAAAAATGCTCAACACACACTCACGGAGCCTAAAATGCAACTTCTCAAAAACCATTCATTCATTGAGGAAATCTTTCAACTCCAACTAGGGCATGCTCATACTCAACTCATGAAATCTATATGCAAGTCTACAAATGCACTACAACATGAGAGAACAATGCATAAAAGTCATTTCTAACAAGACCTAAGCAATTTCATAAACATGCATATAAGGAAATCATAGCAACACATAAGGCACACAATAACCCTACTAGATAGGCACACTATCCCTCACTTGGGAGTAAGCCTACACAAACTTTTCTAAACATCATGCATACTAAAAACAACTTCAAAGTCCAACATAACAAGTCAGAAAAGACAAGAAATCCGGTAATTTACTAAAGCATGAAACACATACCGGAAAGGACATGAGGAGATCACTCTTGATCTTCTCTAGATTGGAGACCATAAAACCTATTCTTCTTTTGAGGCTCCACATCCCCACTACAAGAGGCAACTTGCTTACATTCTGTTCTTGTAACGTTAACCTTAGGGAAATCTTTCATCATGTGGCCACTCTCACCACAACTAAAGCAACCCTCTTTATGAGACAAACACCTACCCTCATGCCTCTTACCACACCTAGCACAAGAGGGCCATAGGAACTCATTACCTATCCTCTGTGGCCTAGGGGTAAACACCCTCTCATCCCTATGCTAAGGAGCATTAGAAAACCTTTGTTTGGAAAAATTGTGTTGATTCCTAGAACGATCATGCCTATCAGACCCATCATGGAAGGACTTATTATCATCCACCCTAGACCTATTTTTCTCTCTATACCTCTCCTTCTTGAGTTTTAACTCTTCTATTTGTTGGGCAAACACCATGAGGCGTGAGATATCCATATCATCAACAATCATTGACATACAACATTCTTTTTCTACCAAATCGGACACCCCCGTCATAAACTTATTCATCAAATCCCTTGGATTAGCTACCAAACTTGGAGCATACCTAGACAAAAGGGTGAATTTAAAAGAGTATTCCTTAACACTCATACTACCTTGCTTAAGGTTGATGAATTCTCCTAATTTGGACTCCGTCAACTCTCGATGGAAGAACCTATCTAGAAATTCCTTCTTAAACATCTCCCAATTTATGGGACCCGCCTCTACTGGCCTACTATCTTTCCATTGCTCATAAAAAATTGGGTAACGTCCCTCAATTGATAGGCGGCTAGTTTTGCTTTCTCAATAGAAGTCACCCCATGATTGCTAGCACCTTATAAACTTCCTCTATGAACCCATTTGGATCTTCTTCCACTTTGGAGCCACTAAACTCCGGAGGGTTCATCCTCAAAAACTCTTTTACTCTAAAAGCACCCATCCCCCTTATAGGGTTTTCCCGAGCCACCACCTCTCTATTGGCTTGCACCGTCAAGGCTTGAACCAATAGTTGCATAGAAGTCCTAAACTCTTCAAGAGTGGCATTCCCAATCGGAGGGTCATTTGGAGCTTGAGAAGGATCTTGGTTTGGAACTTGTGGAGGAACCTCTTGTTCTCCATTGTCAACCTCATCCCTCATAGTATTTGCCTTAGTATTAGCCATAACCTGATAAAACCATAGGGTAAAGGTTATGAGAAAGACCTACTAGATCCAAACTCTGTAGCACGACTTAGATAATGAAGAAGTGAGATTTTTCCTAAGCATCCAATAGTCTCCTATTCATAAAATGTGTCGCGACTCACACCTATGAACAAGACTCTACTAGACGTGGTTTGAGACATCTTAAAATTTATCCAAAAGTCTTATGCTCTGATACCAAGTTTGTCACGACCCGAGGTTACTCCCTAAAAGTAGCATGGCGTACTTGACCCCAAAGGAGTCTCATACAAGCCCTTAGCATGATCATAATATAAGATACTAGAAAAGTAGGGATAATTTAAAACTTTTACAATCAAAGTCATTTTCATAACAAAAGAAGCGAAAGTATTTACTAAACCTTTGTCTTAAACCATCTAACATAATGCTTGAATAAAACTCCTGGGACGCAGCCCATACAAAGTCTAAAACATAAAGAAATGACATAAAGGAACATGATGGGTTTGTCCTCGAAGCTATGAGGACTCACCAATTCTTCAACTCTTCTTGATCCTTGGAAACCTAGCCTTCAAAGCAACTCAATCTCCTCAACCCTACATTTGATTAGAATGTAGGCAATATGCATTAGTACAAAATGTACCAAGTATGAAAGCTAGCATACAACATACGAGCATCTCAAATGGTTAATCAACATAAGACATAAGCATAAGAGATAATAACATGGTCATAACATAATCATCATAGTCATAGCATGGTCTCCAACATAAGCATCATATAAACACAAGTCAACATAGGACATAGTTAATGAGCATAGGAGATAAGTCATAATCATATAAGCATAATTAACTCTTGGTCATCTATACTATAATAGCACCATTCTCAAGTAACCTTAAAAGCATACAAGTGCAAAGAAAGAATAGCATCCCATAATACTACCTAAGCCAAGTATCCCTTTTTGGTCATCTTAATCATAGTCAAAGTGCATGGTTAAGTCATAAGTCTTTCTACCATAAGAGTACCATACTTCTAGGTAATCTTAAGACACACTTGTGCAATGCATGAAAGGCATCCCATGCTACCCTTTGCACTAAGAATAACCTTGAAGTCATCCTAGTCATATTCACCCCTCTTTGGTCTTACTTATTAGCTTACTTCATAAAGACAAGGAAACTACCACCTTAGTCAATCATATCTTGGAAGGAAACTATGGCAACAACCCAAGCTAAGTCATACTACACAAGAGAACCCTACAACTTACCCCAAGTCATACTTGTGCCATGTATGGATAGCATCCCATACTACTACCCACACTAAGTACTCCTTTAGACTACCATGAATGTTCACTATATGGGGAACTAATCCCTATAGTCTATTTACCTCTTCAAGGCTACCAAGGAATAACCCCCAAATAGGCTAGACCATGTTATCATCTTACTAACATAACTAGGTTAAGCTAAGCTAACTACATTTGAAGAAACACTAATATGTAAGTCCAAGCTACTCAAGGAAAGGTACAAGTGTCCTATCCTAGCTACCATGAAATAGTCCTAAACCAACTAAGTCATGCTACCCTTACTAGGGTACTAGGTTACAAATTCAAGCTATCCATAGGGGAGTGGTATTCTTAACCATAAGCTATCCTTAGGAGAGTAGGAGTCCTCAATCCCAAGCTACCATGACTAATCCTAACTCAAGCTATCCTTGAAAATCATCTTACAATGCAAGTCAAGCTACCCTTAGTAGAGTACAAGTCCTCTATTCCAAAGCTACCATGAAATGGTCTTGGCCAAACCAAGTCAAGCTACCATGAATGCATCCTAACAATGCTAGTTCAAGCTACCCATAGGAGAATATAAATCCTCAATCCTAGGCTACCATAACTGCTACTATATCATGCTACCATGACATGCATCCTACAATGCTAAGTCAAGCTATCCATTAGGAGAGAATAGATACTCATCCTAAGCTATCAACATTGGTCTTATCCTACTAAGCCAAGCTATACATGAAGGAAACATATGACTCAACTTCAAGCTATTCTAGACTAACTTGACTTGATTCATTTTAGGTTATAAGTCAACCTCGAATCTTTCTATGTGACAGAAATTGAATCCCCTAGCATATTCATGTCTAAGTGTATAATAGAAAGAGAATACACAACAAGATCACATCATATTGACTTCACCCCTAAATCCCTAACAATTATGGCTACAAGACCTATTTTCAAGCTTAACTTCATTCTTTCATGATCCATGTCTAAATTACAAGCTATTCAATCACATTCTTTACTACTAAGTGATTCTAGTGATAATTGATTCATAAAGGTTCAATTCTAACTTCACAAGTCAAGATCCTTCCTATTCAATCAAGTCTAGTTTAATTCATGATTAGATACTATGATCAATTAGTATTCAATACATTGATTTAGGAAGATCACTTTTTAACCTTCAGTTTGCCTCTAATGGCATAAACCCACAATGATCACATTCATCAATTTATATTAGGTTTCATCATAGAAATCACATGAAATCATCATATTACCATTAAACAAAGATAAATAAATCATAATTAAGTGAAATCCACTAGATTGGAATCATTCCCAAGCCCTACCCACAATGTAAGAACAACCATAGCTAGAATTCAGTTTTTGATCCACAATTGGGGGATTACTAAGGGGGATCTATGGGTGGAAGAACCCATATATGAATAGGATTAACATACCTTCAATCAAAGCCCTAAACAAAGCTTGAATCAATGGTGAATTTTACCTAGCTGCTGCCCTTCTTCTTCATCTTCTTTCCTTCTAGAGAGAGAATATTTGGAGAGTGATTTGGGGGTTCTTAGATTAAATGAGCTAATGAATTAGTTTTAAGGTATTATTAGGTATTTATAGGTGGTTATTTAACTAATTAACTGACCCCCTAAGCCCTTAATTAATTAACTAATCAATCCCCAAACACCTAGCTTAAAACTAAAACACCTAAAACTGGCAGCATCCACGCCCACCCATCCCCGGACCATGGATGGGTCTACTGGCTGTCAATCACTTCCGTGGTTGGAGTCTGAGGCTTCATTTGCAGGCTTGTTGCAGGCCTTGACCTACACCCATGACCTACGGGGTGTACATTAATCTACTAGCCGTAGATGGCCATCCGTAGGTCACCAAAATTGGACTGTTTGGGGGACTGTTTTGGGGTCCTTCTCAAGGACCCCTTGGGTGGTCCTTGGGGAGTCAAACCCAGACACTTTACCCCTAAAACCCCTATTCTAAGTACGGGAACCATTTTTACAAGTTTTAACCCTCATACGACACTCCAAAGCTCTTTCCAAAGGCTCTAGAACTCACTAGTTCAACTCACTAAAATATGGGGTGTTACATAAAGGTTGGTTTTCCGTACCCCAAACTCTTAAATAGCGGTAAAATTCAAATGCAATTGTTTAAGTCTTATTGATGTGTGTTGGGCCTCTCTTAAATCGTAAATTGTGTGCTACTTTTCCTTTCCTATTCTTGTAATTGTGCTAAAATGTTTAAATGGCTGATTTCTCAAGTTTTGTGCCTTAAAATTGATTAAAATTTGTTGGGTTGTGCTAAACTATTGTTGGGTCTAGTCGGGTGAAGTCTCAGTAACCCAAATTGTGCTAAATGACGTGTTTTACCCAATGATGGGGCATTTGACATCATTCTTAAGGAAAAAAGTCGTCAAATGGAAAATTTTGGCAAAACTGGGGGAAGTCTGAGTACCCCGGTGGCATGGGTCTAATGTGTCTGGGCTTAATTGATTGAGTATGTTTCTAGATTTTGTTTTCGGAGCCTACGGGGTTGATTTTAGGAAACGGAGTAAAAATTCACACGTTGGATAATTTTGCGAGCTGGGTCGAGCTCGTCGAACCACTCGGCGGTTCGCCAAAGTCCCTCTTTATCACCTTTAATTTCATGTTTCGGTTGATTTTGGTTCTATAACTTTCGTCGAGTAACCTGATCTAGCCGAGTTCACTCGACGACTCGCCGAAAGTCTCCCTCGATCGCCCTTTCTGCAACCCTAACCCCTAAAACATACTATAACTTTCTGTATGCTAGTCTGAGCTCACCGAGTGGTGTCAGAGATTCGTCGAAGGCCCTAAACATCGCCGACATGCCATTTTTCAAGGAAATCTTTTAGGACAATCCTTTCGGCGAGGCTGATCTGGCACGCCAAAGTGATTCGGTGAGTCTTTCTACAACCTAGTTTTCTACATTTTTCTTGAATCGTTTCTTTCTTTTTAGTGTGTTTTGCAGTATGTCTAGGACTAACTTGGACGACAGTGTTATGTCGCCCTGTAAACGAGCACGGGGCATCATGATTAATGAAGGAGCAACTACTCCTTCTAAAAAGGGAAAACAAGCACCTCCAAATAGATACAAGGGAAAGGGCAAAGCGCCCAAAATAGAGATACCGAGCACAACTCTGGCAGGGATGGGGAGTCCTTTGATTCCCAGGCTGCATTCTCGGAGCCTGAGGATGGCCAACCTCTTCAATCCCGGTGAGTTGAGATCTTTCCAAAGTTCATTATGGTGCGTCTAGGACCTCAGGGTCTACCCCCTCTACTGCTAATACAGTGCCAGCCCTAGCACAGACGGTGGTTCCAGTGCTACCAGTTCAGGGTCCTCCTCCTTGGCAACTCAACAGGATAAAGGTCGAGGGACTGAGGACAATTCTTGAAAAAAAGCAGCTGCCTATAGATTGAGTGGTGGATAAGTATCCTCTAGTATGGGACACACTCCGATACCACATATTCGACATATTCACCAGGACCTGAGGCCACTATATCCCCACCTACGTTCGTGAGTTCTACACTGCGTATAATGATCTAGTGCCCCAGGGGAAGAAGAAGGCCAATGCCTTCAGACCGGTGAAGTATGTCATGGTCTAGGGGAAAGAAGTGGGGTGCAACAGTGATCATATAAATGTCGTACCTGACAGAGCTACTGGGTTCTAGCATGAGTACGAGGGACTAGCTATAGCACAGGCCCTGGATGATCTAAAGGGTTGTCTTGCTCCCCTCATTTTTAACACCACCCCGAGGTGGATTAAGGCAGGAGCTCCGATTGAGAAGAAGGATTTGAATGTAGTTGCGGGTACTATTTTGGATTCATTAGCATCTCCATCATGCCCTGGCAGAACGATTCCATCCTCCGCCATCAAAAGGAGACATGTCTAGGATCCATCATCGCAAAGAAGCGACCCAACTTGGGACCCATTATTGAGCACGAGATGGCCATGAGGGCCAAATAGCGACAGACATCCCTTCACTTCTCGTTCCTAATTACAGAGCTATGTCGGCGTTCTAGAGTTTTTCGTGATGAGAAGAGGAAAATACAAGTCACACCCATATCTTCGAAAGATATCCGGCGCATAGAGGCCGAGTACACTCGGGATGAGGCTGATAGGAGGAGAGTGGCTCCAGTGGATGCATCCCCAGAGGTTGATGTTGACTCTATACCTACAGAGGCATTTTTGCCTACTCCGGCCTCCGGACCTTCAGGTACATCCGCTTCCACTTCTTCCCAGGCTCCTGGTTCTTCTGTTGCTTCCAGCCCACCAGGATTACTAAGTCCATGATCCTCAAGATGGGACACCTAGCCCATTCTGCCGATGTGCGGGCGATCCGAAAAGAGGTCCAGGGGTTTTGGATGATTGAGCGAGCCATGTTAACTGCATTGACACCCTTCTATACGTCAATGGATGATCTCATAGCGAGCGTAAAGGTCTGTGAGACAGGATATGTTTGTGTAATCAAGGACACAACTTCCGATGCAAGTAATAACCAAACCAAGGGTTGGGATCTTTCCTAAGGGAGTAGTTTTGAGAATTAATAGAAAAATAAAATTTAATTTTAACTAGTCGTAGCTAAAGACATTAACGATTGAAAACATTGTAAATTAAAGGGGACACAAGAGTGTCAATTAACAATGGGTTTTGTCACTAATAAGTAAAAAATAGTAAAATAAACAACGATTTCTAAGTAATGAGAGGGGATCCTTGGGATGTGACGGGAATACGGGTTAAGCTAGACTATCGGGTACATGCTTTCGATAGAAGATTCATAGAATAATTGTGACTAGGATAAACTATAGGGGGATAAGCTCTCTCTCGAGCAACTTACCCCGTTTCAAATGAGTTCCTCTCAAACACCCACTTGCCGCATGAAGACCAACCTAGGCCTTAACCCACTCACTCTCTCGAGCTGAGTGTGTGGACATGGGACTAGGGTTCACTCTCTCGAGCTGAACCTCATGTCGACCTACTAACAATGGCCATCAATCTAGTGGTCTTAGTTTTACGACCTCTCTCTCGAGCAAACCAAAAACACATAAATAAACTTGTATTTGCAACTACAAATTCATTAAATTGATCCACAACCACTAAATGAAATCACATTTAAACTACGAATAGACTATCAGCAAGCAAGACCCAACAATTATCTTAACCCATATTCACTAAATCACACTCCAAGAATTGGGGTTTTTAGCCACACATCAAGAGATAGAAATTTATACCTAAATCAGCTTGCATTCAAATGGGTATGAAGATTTAAGTCTTGTTACAAGCCAAGAATGAAGAATCCCAGAGACCCAAGTCCAAATCTTGAAGATGAAACCATTTCGATCTTCAAGTCTTCAAAACCCTCTCAAGCTTAGAGCAAAAGAATCAAAAAGTACTATTCTATATGAAAATTATAATAATTGTTCGACTCTTAAAACTACAACTCTAACTAGTATTCATAGCTTTCACTGATTTGTGTTGCAGCGGATCATTCGGTGTCGTTAGTCAAAAGCGTCGATCAACTCGGTGATTCGCCTTTTGGTGTAGTTCATTGCCGTCTTGCACCATCCTTCAACATCATCGTGCTCTGGGTCATTGGGCAACATGGTACTGCTACGCGGAACTTCTCGGCGATACGGTGACTGCTCCAATTTTCCGTGGACTTGATCCTTTTCTTCAGGGCTCAGCACACTGGAACAAAAGGTGAAGTAAGACCCTTCGGCGACTCGCCAAGTGGACTCGGTGATCCTCAGGCCTTTATTTCTTCGTTCTTTTTAGCCTTTTCGTTCCTTTTTGCGACGTAGTGTCCATGCTTTCCTTCAAATACCTGAAACTTAAGGGTTTTCATCAGATATTGAGATAAAATAAGCATTTGAGGACACAATTTCTCTTAAAATATAGCCCTAAATGAGTCCAATTTGTGGACTCATCAACACCCCCAACTTACACTTTTGCTTGTCCTCAAGCAAACTCAAGTTCAGTCGTTCAACAAGGGTGTCTCGAACAGTGCTACACAAGACTCAATCATGAATGCACACAAAAAGACTCAATTTACTTATGCAAATATCAAATGTGCACTCAAAGATTCAAGTTGTGACTCACCAATATCAAAGAACCTCATGCTCACAATACTTGCTTCAAATGCAAGTTCAAGCTCAACCAAAGTGTTCAAATGCCCTCACACAAGGAATGATTCCATATTCACACAATGGTTCGCAGTTTAAAGCTTCAGAATCAAATGCAACGCTCACACTCACAAAGAAGAACACAATGCATGCTTTGACCCATAGGTTTACCCGTATTTTCCAATCAACATTTGTTTCAGCTCACTCAAGATCAAAAAGGTCTTTTCAAAGCTTGTAATAGGGCTGAGTGCAAAGGTATGGTCATTTAGGCTCAGTGACTTTTATTCTCATGAAATGTGGTGCTCACAACACTTCCTTTCCTTTTCCTTCATCATTCTCTTTAGTGCTCATAAGTCATCCTATTATTCACTTTCCCATAGTGTGTTGGAAACCCCTTTTCTTTTGCACTTTATTCTACAACTTTCTTTTTCATTCTTTTCTTTTCTTTTTCCCTTTATTTTTTTTTTATATGGAAGGGTTCCATTTTTCTTAACACCATGGGTTAACGGAGACTTTCCTTGCACTTCTTGACTTTTTCATTTCTTCTCACCACACCCCTAACTTAGGCTTTCGGCATAAGTTGGCTATTCAATTAACCACAATTCAAGAGGATTATATGTAGTGGATTAAGAAAGGTCTAGTTTTTATCAAGTTTCTTCCAAAGAAGGGTAAGACTCAAGGGGTGTTCAAAAGCGGTTCACACACTCACAAGGTAAGTAACAAAAGAGATATATGTCAGATTGGCTCACACTCGTAGAAGTTGCCTAAGATCATATCAAGAGATAGCATCACTTAGTTGACCGTACCAACGGGGTAAATTCTAGGATCTATCATGCATGGTTCAAAGTAAGCTCATCACACTAGGCATTGACACTACAGTCACACAAGACTCCACACTTTCGCTAGTGTGCAATGATCATCACAAGAGACTCAATTCGATACTAGGTTAGTCATAACGAGATGCAAAGAGTTCACATATTGTCTATGAAACTTCATTTGGCCTCATCGTAGCCGTACATTCATGTTCGTTCGATTGTAAGAACTATTCAAGTCATCGGTATTGATCGGAACAGAGACTTAAATTTTGCAAAAGAACAGCCACATTCAACACACGAGAGGTGGCAAAAAATTTTGGACTGGTCAAAAAGTCATTTTACAATTTAAATTGAAAGGAGCCATAATCTCAAACATCTACAGAAAAGTAGTATTAACACAATTTTAAACAGAACGGCCCAAATATATATACAAAACACGAACTTAAAATATAACACAAATGTGGGCCTCACCCCACCACAAATAAAAGCAATTTGTCCTCAAATGCAATTAACACAGAATCCAAAAGGTAAAATAAAGAAAGACAAAGAGGGAGGTAAAAAGGGGATCCTGGCTAATTGGTCGCTCCATCTGTCTGGGCTTCAGTGCCCGGAGTGACCCCCAGAAGGACCAGCTCCACTGGGTCCAGCAACAGGTGCTAAGGAAGCTTGCACAACAGCATCTATCATAATTGCTTCCGTCTCGGTCAGGTCTTCATCTGCAGCTCCCTCAGTCACCTCAGGCATCTCTTCATCAGACTGCTTCTGACTCAGGATCGGTTATCTTCTTCTCTCTATCCCTATGTCCAGTGGTGGTCTGAGGCATTTCAGGCATGTCTAGAATCTCCACCGTTCCAAAGACCATGGACACATTGGTGGCCTTCAGGTGGTCTACATCTTTTCGCAGTTCAGTAATGGCAACTTTTAAAGCCGTCACCTCTACTGTGGGCCCTTGTTTGTGCTCACTCACCGCTATCCTGGCCGCTAGGGCATCAATGGTAGTGCTCAGAGGTGTCACAACATCAGTTAGGGTAATATGGATCATGCTTGGAACAGAGGCCTCTAGACTAGCAGCTCGACTATCAGCAGAAAGGGCCAGTTGTCCCATCCAAAGTAGGGAAGCCTAGGTGAGTGGAGGCCTGGGAATAGCAGCAACAACAGTGGGTCTGGGAGACCGTGAAGCAGCAGAAGAACCTGGAGTATCAGTAGGAGTAGCAGTGGTAATGGATATACCTGAAGACCCATGGCCGGAGTAGGCAAAGGTTCCTCTGCAGGTGATGATTCTGTGTTTACTAACTCCACTGATGCTGCCTTCTTCTTTTCTTCTTGATCCTTAAGGTACTCGGTTTTGATCCTCTGGATATTAGTAAAGGTTGTGGGCATCACTTCCACGTCCTTCTTGCCATCTCGAGGCACCCGAGCTCGTTTGCATAATTTTATGATCAAAACTGGGAATGGAAGTGAGGTTCGGCTCTGCCTTGCACGCATGAGTATCTCTGTAGCAAGATGGTACCCAAGTTTATCCGAGTCTCATCTATAGTGCAACCCAGGCAAGCTGCCTTGGCAAGGTGAAGGATAGACTCATTCTGGGATGAAATAATTATGCTGCTGATAAAACCGAACTAGAACCTTTCAGCTATGTTTAGTTCTTTCTTTTCGATCGGAACTCTTTCTGCCAACCACTTTGGAGTCTCATATGAAATTAGTGGGGCAAACATTTTTTCATCTCATCCAGCTTCGTTGTTCTGATCAAGTGATGGCAGTGATCCCCAATATTCGTAGACATGCCGAGTTCTATAGGACTCTCAGTCGTAGTGAAGGTCCAAACGGCGGTTTTCATCGGGATCGCCAACCTGTTCGGCGATTCGCTGAATGGAACTATTAGCTCGCCAAACACAATTTCCACACACTCTCCACACTTTAACATGTTTATTCAACACACCGTTATTTCTAAAACATACAAAAGCATTTAAAACCTTGGGTTACCTCCCAAGAAGCGCCTTATTTAACATCGTGGCTCGACGTGAGCTACTAGTCAAACTTCATCTCTGGGGTTAGACCTAGTGCCACTAGGCAGCCCACCTTTATTGCTTGGGTAGAGATGAGGCAATGTGTGGTCCAAGAGGTCTTCAATAAACTTGATTGATCTTGAGTGGGAGCCACTCATCTGATTCAGTACCTCCACACTTTCCTTCATCACCTCTAGCATTCTATCTTGCTCGTGAAGCTTTTGGAGAATGATTAATAGCGTATCCTCGATACGTTTATTTTCATTGCTCCTAGACCTTTCTCACTCATAAGGAGGTATGTGCCTCATTTGCCTTTTGCACTGGTTTTCTACCTTTGAGATTTTGGTGGCTAAGTTGTTCAGCTGAGTTACCAGTGCAGCTAACTTGAAGTCACCCTCAACTTCGTAGTTCGCCCCAGCTAACTTGCCACCACTTCCCTCAGCCATGCTCAGGGTTTATGCATTCAATAACTTAGAGAAAAAACAAAATTAAAAATAAAATTAGTAAACTACGACTAAGAAGAACAAAATTCTACTTATCTAAGAATTCTCAAATGACACCACTCCGACAGCGGCGCCATTTTTTTGTTTGCGTAATCAAGGACACAACTTCCGATGCAAGTGTCTACTATCGTGCAATAGTATAATAACCCAACCAAGGGTTGGGATCGTTCCCAAGGAAGTTGTTTTGAGAATTAATAGAAAAATAAAATTTAATTCTAACTAGTCGTAGCTAAAACCATTACTGATTGAAAATATTGTAAACTAAAGGGGACACAAGAGTGTCAATTAACAATTGGGTTTTGTCACTAGTAAGTAAAAACCAGCAAAATAAATAATAATTTCTAAGTAATGAGAGGGGATCCTTGGGATGTGACGGAAATACGGGTTAAGCTAGATTATTGGGTACATGTTTTTGATAAAAGATTCATAGAATAATTGTGACTAGGCTAAACTTTAAGGGGGATAAGCTCTCTCTCGAGCAACTTACCCCATTTTAAATGAGTTCCTCTCGGACACCCACTTGCCGCATGAAGACCACCCTACGCCTTAAACCACTCACTCTCTCGAGCTGAGTGTTTGGACATGGGACTAGGGTTCACTCTCTCGAGCTGAACCTCATGTCGACCCACTCACACTGGCCATCAATCTAGTGGTCTTAGTTTTACGACCTCTATCTCAAGCAAGCCGAAAACACATAAATAAACTTGTATTTGCTACTAAAATTCATTAAATTCAGCCACAACCACTAAACGAAATCACATTTAAACTACGAATAGACTATCAGCAAACAAGATCCAACAATTATCTTAACCCATATTCGCTAAATCACACCCCAAAAATTGGGGGTTTTACCCACACATCAAGAGATAGAAATTTATACCTAAATGAGCTTACCGATTGACCGAGTATATCCGACATATGTTCACTACAGAAAGTTCAAAGGGAATCCTACTTATCCAGATGCAATTAATTCTTGCTTGTAAAGTACACACACTTGTTTGTTTCTTTATCTTTGAGTCATTTCCCATTCATGCGGGGGATTGTTGTATTTTAAAAGGTGTGAATGGAAAATGAAGAATTTCGACTTTTATGAAGAGTTGTGATTTTTATAAAAAGTTTTGACTTTTATGAAAGGTTGTGACCTTTCCGAAAGATTGTGACCTTTCCAAAAGATTGTGACTTTTCCAAAGGGTTGTGACCTTTCCAGTAAGGCACAATAAGAACCTTTTCACACTATCCTTTGTTTTCTATAAATTGAGGGATTTCCTCTCATTTTAAAAGAACTAATTTTCTGGACTTTTTCTACTGCTACTAAATCTAGTATTTTAAGTGTATTTTACTGTCGTTGAGTGGTTCACTGACACTATGGTTTTAGGTACTGATACACCATTGAGTAAGATCATTCTATCCTGGGAAGATATATTACATTAACCTCGGGTACTTGAGGGGCATAATTTCCTTAAGGGGACACTGTGCATTCAGTGGGCTCAATTTTTTTCTTTGAGAAAAAATATTTTGTATATTGTTTCTAATCTGTTTCTGATTCTATTTTCTCTACTAGTTTTAATTTTCTAGTTTTGATAATACTCTTTAAACTTTGTTGTTTCTTACCAAGTTCTTCAAAGTTTTGTTATAATATCTTAGTAGTACAAGATGAACAACATGGCATAGATGTGCCAAACTTTTAATAGGTGGCATAAGTGAGCCTTTTTTGAAGGTTCGATGACATATTTGAGCCTTTTCCCTTTTTTAATTATTGTAAATTGTGTTGAGTGGTGCTATTGTGGTGATCTAGCTAGTACGTTAATTTAAAATGTTTAGAGATATTCGCTGAATTTGTAACGATTCAACTCAGGTAGTTAATTGTATACCGTTGATAATTTCATAAGTTAAAATTTTATGAGCTTGAAAGATACTATAATATGGTCACATTTGTCTGAGGGGAATTATTTAATAGACAAGTCTAGGTTTTTGTCTCAGTAAACCATTTGGGTTGTGGGTTGTTTGTAATGATTAAAACTTTAACTTAATATCTTTCTTGTTCTCCTTTTTCCTCTTAAATAAAACTTAAGAATGTCATATATAAGTGTGTGGCATATGTATATGTAGCCGAAACCTAATGTATTTGTGAGCATTTTGGTTATATATTTTTATCATCGAGTATTTGCTACCTTCAACCAATGTAGGTATTGGGAAAAATATTGTGTTATCAACTTGTATACTTATATAACATCCATACTCGCTAGGACGCATGCTATAATTGTTCAGCTTCGTTAAACACAGTTGTTGCACTAGTGTGGACTACCTGCAAAATTGCTGAAATATCATATGAAATTATAAAGTGTAAAAGATTTGAAACTGATTGGCATAGGACAATGAATATATCGTTATCAATTGGGGAATAGATGACGATAATTTGAGCAATTACCTCAACAAATTTATGGTCTATAGAGGAGTTGGAATCTTAAAAATTCAATAGCATAAGCAAGAATGACTGCATTTGGGAAATGGAAAAGCTAAAAGAAAAAAAAAGGAAACTAAGGAATCAAATGACACACTTCCCAAAGGCATAAAATCAAGCAGCATTTGCACGTTTCAGCAACCTTTTTCTGTGTCTCATGAAAATATATTTTTAATAGAGCTCTCACCAAATGGAATTTGTAATGGGTC
>JAJOOS010025687.1:0-17338 GCA_029582725.1 Solanum chiquidenum
GATAAACATTTGCTAATTTAAAAAATATTATTAGAAATAGAATATGTTGAAAAGAAAATAAATAATATATTTATTTGAAAAAATGAGCATTTTTTACCCAAAATAACAATAAGGGCATTTTTGGACCAAAATATTGACGGAAAGGGCATTTTTGGACCAAACTACAAACGGAGAGCATTTTTGTTCTTTTCGCATAGTTTAAGGGCATTTTTTACCCTTTTCCCTAATATAATTGATAACAATCAACAATAACAAAATAACGATATAGGCAAGACAATACATTGATCAGATACTCAAATTTGTCACTGATTCAATTACAATTATAATCCATTAAACACAAATCGTTCTTTTTCCTTAATTTTATCACTAAATTAGAGCTCCAACTTTTTCTGAGGAGGCAGTAACAAATATTAGTTGGAATTAATAAATAATGAGTATTCTTTTATAAAATATAAAAGTTTGGGGTAATTTTTGAATTTTTAAATTCCCAAATATTAGAACTTGACCAAATGCTAGTTCTTTTCTAGTATTTGAGAACTTGGTATTAGGGGTGTGCACTATTCGGATTAAACCGAATGACCAAACCAAATCAAACCGAAATTTTATTTGAATTGGTTTTTTGGTTTTTTGGTTTTTCGGAAAACACAATACTTATAAGTATACCTATTATAGATGTTCAAACATAAAATATAAACGTAATCATCATGAAAGGCAATAACCAAAAAGGGATTTAATATTATTACTTTGGTTATGTTATTAATTAATAACATAACCAAATAACCAAACCGAAAAAAGTCGAACCGAATAGAGGAAAAGCCAACCAAATCAAATTTATTTTGGATCGGATTGGGTTACACTTTTACAAAACCAAAAATCGAAAAATTCAAACCGAATAGTGCAAAACCAAACCGAAAAATCGAATGCACACCCCTACTTGGTATACTTGACAAATATATTTGCCAAGTTATATGACCAAACACCACTTCTCAAGTTTTTCGCAAGTATTCTTGGGGCCAAACGGGTCCTTAGTATTATACAATTGAGACTTTTTTCTGAATTGTCGAAGTCATAATACTCTATTATACGAGTATATATTAGTTGAAGTTGAACAAACCATTGTTATCAATTTATCATATCGTAAAATGCCAAAATCGAACTTCAAAATATCAAATCATACCAAATTAAATTAGTATGATAATAATAATTTTAAAAATCAAACACCAAAAAGACCGTATTAAAATTTCAAATACCACACCATATCATACCATGCCTAACCCTAGGCGTGTAGCCGTTTTGAAGGTGCATATAATTGTTCAGATTTTGTCTTCGTATCGTCCCACTGTACTTTCATGATAAATGAATTTGAAAATGCTAACAAGGCAATAATTACTCTAGTCTCTATACTATATTTGATACTTAATAAATTAGTAGACATGGACTAGAGATTATTTTCTCACACTTGTGGCCACAAATTAGCCATTGAAAGTGCAAGCAGATGTTTTTAAAGTGTTGGAATAGTGGCATTATTAGAAGGGAGAAGGGTAGATTGGAAGAACATCTAAGAAGAAATATTAATATTAATCGTTATTTCTAAAGGATCGTGCAACTGTTAAATCCCAACAAAATGACTCGATTTTGTCCCATTCCATTGGCTCTTTCGAAATGTACTACTTCCCCCTTATCAATGCTAGAGCAGAAAGTGCAGTATCCCCAATCTAGTCATGTCTATAATGGAGTCTTCAACATAAGTTCTATTAACCTAATATCTTTGTTTTGTCCTTCACATAAGTACTAAAACCTCAGTGTTGTCTTTTTGGGAACCTAATAGTAGTAGCTAATTTCCCCACTCTATAAAATTAGTCAATACAGATGGTCTAAGTTTTTCACATGGTTGAAATACCTTAATCAACCAAGAAGCTTAGCTACTCTCTTTGCTTTGTACAGGATACTTTAAATGCATATTATTTCAAAGTTTATGGACTTGCAAGCTTAGCAGCATATTCACAAGCAGGAGCTTTTGTGTGATTTGCTCATGTGCCAAGTGAAATTTGTAGCATATCATAGATTTAAAAAATCCAGCAATTTCAGTTTAGGTACTTTAGAAAAGATCTACAATCAATTCGACAAGGCAAAGCTACAACATTCATCTGAGAAACAAATATTTGGTTGAAAAGACAGTTCTTTTGTTTCGCCACCATAAAGCTTAAGACATAATTGACTAATCAGCCTGTTCACGTCAAAACATAAAACATTTTAACTAAGACACAAAGACACAAATTGTTTTTATGCAAATATAGGTATGAATAAGAAGCTGAATCCGGCAAGAGCAACTGAACTTCTCTAGTAGTTGCATAGTTGGCCCCTAATATATACACAATCAGAGTTAGAAATCTGGTGATGCATGTTTATAGTTGCTAACAAGAATCTTGAGTTGTGCCTTGTTAAAGCAAATTCTTTTCTTTTGATCCAGTAGTTCCTTGTCCAATACCACATGAAAACACCATGGGTCAGTAGTTTCAGTCATTGATCTTTCAAAACTTTGTTTAGACCATCAAAAACACTCTGTAAAGTAACATCCTCCACGATGATGACCTTATCCCTGGATTTCGACCCAGAACCTATAGAAACTTGTCTTTTTTTTACCCCAACAACCTGTCCAAAATGAAGTGAAATTATACCCAAGGAAATGAAGCTTCTGTTCATGTTAAACACAAGTAACAAGTATGCAAGGAATTGGAGTTTATTTTCATCTAAACACTATTAAGAAGTATCCATCTGCTACAATCTTAACAAAAACAAATTTCAAGTGGCTGTCTCCGTAATTGGTTTCCAAGTCTATATCGGAATATCAAATGAACAGGTATATTTCTCCTCTTTTCCACCTTTTGGCCTCTATAATCCTTTGGTTGTATGTGCAGTGGTTAGCAGTTTATCAGAGGCTGGTACCAAATAATGGAAGAACAAATAAGAGCAAAAAAGATGCTTTTGTAACTGTAAACAGTCTATCATAATGATAAAAACAAAAATAAATACTAACAATGGATTCCTCAAGCAACTGTCTTACCAAATTGCTTATCAGACACCAGAGGCTCCCTATGACTACTTTAGCAGGGGATATAAAAGCAAAATATCATTTTATCAAAATGAACTCCACAGAGGGTTTTCTTTCAACAAACACTCCATTCTTTTCCTGTCAAGACATTCACCATCCATGATCTATATATGGTATGTTAGTCGTTAACTTAATATTTTTTGATAACCGAGAAATCTCCAAGTACCAGTGGCACAAGGTTCAAAACTTGGTGTATAATGGGCTCCCCTCTATCCTTTACCACTTAAATATCAGGTTTTTGTCTATGGCAGGGTTCAACCTCATGACATGCGCTTGTTACACTCTTGCCACTAGACCAAAGCCCTGGGGGCGAAAGAATGCCATTTAATTAGGACCCTTGCTTCCTCAATTCGCAAGCAGCTTCCCTCTCCAAAATCCAAAGAAAGAAGGAAGAGACTAGTATTCCTGTAACATTTTTCTCTCGGCTTCCTTTTTAAGACAAACCAACTCAAGATGAAAATCATCCACGAGAAAAAAAGAAGGGATTACTTTCACTAGTGTAATCGTACTAAACTTATATTGCAGGAAAGTTAGAAAACTAAATTATGTAACCAAAAAGTATCAACTATTCTTACGTATCTCAGAAAATCAAATGCCCTATAAAATCATTGATTCGAGAATAAAATATCTACATAAGTTACCACATAAGTATTAAGTAAAGATTGCCATCAGAAGTTTTTCCCTATGCAATAAGGCCCAATTATTCTTTTACTTTCTTCCTCATCTTTTCCCTCACAGAAACCTGCTGGAATGCTACTGAGAGATGTCCTTCAGCCGACAGCTAATGTCTTTAGCTCTACAACCCTCACCCTTTTCTCTTTCTTTTGAAACCTCCACCCCATGGAAATCCATTCAAAAACTAATACCCCAAAATCTTCTCGATATGATACACACTAAATCTTAAGTCAGTTCTCTGGGGTTGCAAATTACTATGTCACTAACTCACTATCGCTGGAGCTGTGGCTTACAGGTTATTCTATAACCCTCTTCCCTCTCTGTCTTCTACCACTTCTTTGTATATTAATAAATTTCTTCTATATAACTATTGTTGGATCGTTTACTTGTGCATATATTATTACTTTGGGTAATTTTATTTCCTAAGTAACACTGTATGAAAAGTATTACTAGTACTAATTACTAACTTGAAAAAAACGGTAGTAACTGTTTTTTACTTATTATTAATTTTATATTCTTGTAAGTCAACAAGGATCTTGATAAAGTTAGCCAGCATTGACTCCACATTTTTTCGGTGTTACTTCTCCAGTTTTATGTTCCGACTCCATTGGTATGCCATCATCATAGTCATGACTTACCAAAAACCTAACCTTCCAGTCAAGGCCCTCCCCCCGGTTCAAAGACGTTGCTTGGTTATTCATAGGGCTGTCAAAGGCTTGCTTGAGACGCGCTTAAGCCCTAAACATAGATGCAAAATAGGATGTCTTACTTACGCAGAACTTCAGTGCAGGCACCAAGTAGCTAAAACATGCACCTCATCGCCCGTGCATTCCAACCTAAAGAGAGCGATACAAAACACAAAACAATTCACCTAATTAATAATTTTCATTTCCTAGGCCTATAGAATGCTTGTTTGAATTATTGTTATTATTCTTGAACTACATATATATATTGCATATACATATTTTTTATTTTTTCCTTCAATGTGGCGTTTCTCTTTAAATTCTGAGTTTCGTTTGCTCTTTGAGCTTAAAGCTCTGATATACAGATACTTTAGCTCTTGTTTTCACCTATCGCCTTTGATAACACTGGAACTTCATCAGCCACAATGTGCTCTGATGTAGTAGCACTTATTTGGCAATTTTAGCTTATGTGTAAACTGATACACAGATTCAGATGCAGGGTTAGTAATTTTTTGGGAAAAGGGTCAAAAATACCCCTCAATTTTGTTTTATTGGTTGACTTTGTCCTTACCGTTAAAATGAAGTTAGTTTTACCCCTACCGTTATTAATTTCACCATATATACCCCTCATTTGATGGAAATCCCCAAATTGACTCAAATTACCCATTTTTTTTTAAAAAAAAAACATTCCCTATTTTTAACCCAATTGCCCCGACCCCTCGTCTGGTTTTTGGTGGAATTTCACATTTTCACCTGCTTTAAGCCTAAAGACCTCACTACCTCCTCTCCATCATCTGCTTCTTCTTCTTCTACATCATTTTCATTGATTCATCGTCATTTTCTCACACCAAAATCACACTCTCTCTCTCGCACCAACACTCCTTACAATTCATTATTTTATCAAATCATCATTCTTAGGGTTTGTGAACGAACGATTGAGTTGAATTGGTACTTGAATTTCACTGTTTCAAATAAGAAGTTAGATCTTAATCTTTGATAATTCTAAAGTAAAGTGAAGCAACTATGGATGTTGATTCATGGAGTGCTCGTCAATCTTCTGCTTCCGGGCGCTATCAATCTACTTTTCAGTCTCGATCTGATAAGTTTCCCTTTATGTGTTAGAAGTATTGGGAATTTTTCAATTAAAGATTGGATTTTTATGTGATTTATGCTGTTAATTTTGGTGTATGAATGAAATGGGAGAATGTTGAGGCGGAAATGTTGATGGGTTTTGAGGAACTAGACGTGGATGATGATATAAGAGAGGAGTTCTCTTGCTACTTTTGTAGACGTTGATGGGTTTTGATAGGGCTGCTGACTTGGAGGGGGTAGAGTAGTGGGAGATCGAGGTGGTGGTTTCAGTGCGACAGTGGTGGAGGAGATCTCGGAGAGGATGGTGGCTTTGGTGGCGATTTAAGTGGAGGTGGAAAACAAAATTTATTTGGGTAAAAGAAATGGGTTATATGATTAATTAGGTCGGGTCGGGTTAAAATTTGGATAATTTAAATAAAAATGGGTAATTTGGGTCAATTTGGGGGGGCTTTCCGTCAAATGAGGGATATATATGGTGAAATTAGTAACGGTAGGGGTAAAAATAACTTCATTTTAACGGTAAGGGGAAAGTCAACCAATAAAATAAAGTTGAGGGGTATTATTGACTCTTTTCCCTAGTTTTTTTATGATTTTGATTGTCTAAGCTATAAAGGATAAGTGAGGTACTCTTTTCGTTACAAAATCTAGGGCGTTTGGACATAAAAAATGTGAAATTAGAAAGAAATAAAAAAGTTGAAACATGGTATTGGAAATTGGGGTTGTATTTCAACAAAAACATTGAATTATTATGAGTGATCTATAATGAAAAATGTGAAAATAGGTATTTGTAGTTTTTTTTTAATTCCGGAATGTTACGAAATTCATATAGTAATAATTCTATGTCCATACATGATCCCCAAATGCAATCAATGCAATTAATCACGAAAAGAGAAGTCTAGGTTAAACGGGGAGAAATTAAGGGGAAAACTGCTGAACTAATTGAATGAAACTGCAGGCTTAATTGATGATGTTGTAGAAGCACATACTACCCTAGATGAATAGTGAATGAAAAGATGGACTTACGGAGCTTATATAATCGATAAGTGCAGCATTAGCTTCACCATCTTTAGCAGGTGCGTCAATTTGAACCCCAACTGCATCGTCATTCAAGTCAGTTACGGTGGCTTGTTTGGAGCCTGGCTTGGCATGGATGGTGATGGCGACGGAGGACGGGGGAACGGCGCGAATACATGCTGGAAATTTGGGAGTTGAAACTGCCGGCGCCGGTGACTGAGTTAACTCGGTTGAGTTTTTTTTAGCTTTGCTTTTCTTGGAGGGAGGCATCTGCTTTCCCCGGATCGGCGATCTAAGGGAAAGAGGGTTACCAACAAAAACACCTTTTCCATCCTTACTCTCATTACTTCACTTCCGATTCTTACTAAAAACCATTTGTTAACTTTTTAAATATATTATTTAAAAATAACATATTATAATTTATATGTCGTTAAATTAAAAATAGATCCCTTCATACTTTTCATTTCATAAAATATATACATAAATAACACTTTCTTTCTATTTTACCTTCAAGAGTTATTAATTTTGAAAGTATAAATTTGAACAACATAGAAAACTAAATGGTTAATCCAAGATTATTGGTCAATTTAATTCTTCCTATTTACGTTCATTTATTGAAAACTTGACTTTAAGAGATTACTAAATAAGGGTACAATTGTAAATTTACCTAATTTCTTAAGAGACGTGAAATATAAAATAATAACATATAAATAGAAACGGAGGGAGTACTAGCAGTGTTGATGTTATTGGGTGTAATTTCTAGCAGTGTACAAAAATCGAACGATCGGTAAACTGAACTGGTATAAATGTTATTGGTTTATTAATTTATTGGGTTAATGGATTCTTAATGATTTTATTTTTAAAAAAAATAATCAAATTGGGTTATTTGGTAAATCGATATCTCATTCAGACCCTAATAATTTATTACTTTACCTATATGTAAATATTAAATATTAATCTCAGTACCATATTGGTTATTGCATTTGCCCTTTAGCCTTCAATTTGCACTTCACAATGATTTCAGGTCTAATTGGCAGGGGGAAATAAGTCGAGTCTTATGTCGGTCATATAGAACACCAAAACATAGAAAAAGGGCTGAAGAAATCAATCCATGACTTGACATCGGTAGAATGCTACCTCCAATTCCCTGTATGTTCGATAGAGCCAAAATATGGTATTAAATAAAAAAAAATTGTTTTCTAATTAACATGGATGGGGAACCTGGAAAGGTGATAAATATAGAGTCTGGAGCCTAAAGGGCAAAAAAATTGACAAAAATTTCAAAATGGCACATCAAACTTTTTTCTAACCAAAGGGGCAAAATTGCTCGTCGGGTAGCGATTTTGTTTTGACGCTGTTACTCCGTTAAACAATCAAAATCGCTGCCCTACCAGCGATTTTGTCCAAAAAAAATTTCCTTTTTTTAAGAGAACATCGCTGCCCGTGCAGCGTTTTTGGCTGCTATGACAGCGTTTTCATAAAACAAATATTTTTAAAATTAAAATTATATTGAAAATCATTCTAGAGGTAGCGAGTTTAGTAGTAAAATTTATTCTATTTTTTAAATTGCTGCCTTGGTAGCGATTTTGATGGAAGATTTTTTTCTTTCTTAAAGGCAGCTATTTTGGTGAAAGAATCTTTTTATTTTTTAAATCGTATTAAATTTTCTTTGTTTTTAAATCACTGACAAGCAGCAAAATTCCCTTCCAACTCACATGCATACCTAAAAAAAGAGAAGTTCACATGTTTCATTTTAAAAAAGGAAAAAAAAATCACCAAAATTGCTGTAAAGGCAGCGATTTAAATTTTAAAAAAATTTACTATAAAATCGCTACCTGTGGAGCGATTTTTAATATAATTTTAATTTTAAATTATTTTTTTTAATAAAAACGCTGCCATAGCAGTGATTTTTTTTTGCCAAAAACACTGCGCGGGCAGCGATGTTCTCTTAAAAAAAGGAAAAAAATGGACAAAATCGTTGGTAGGTCAGCGATTTTGATTGTTTAACGGAGTAACGGCATCAAAACAAAATCGCTACCCCACGAGCGATTTTGCCCCTTTGGTTAAAAAAAAGTTTGATGTACCCTTTTGGAATTTTTTTTTGCCCTTTAGGCTCCAGACTCGATAAATATATCTAGTACTAGTACATAACAACATTATTAACTACACTGATAATTACATCCTATGATTCTCAAGGAGAGACTGTGAATTGCTGGTAAAATACAAATTGATTATTTTCTAATTTCTTCTTTTTATTTATATTTTTTAATATTTATTTTTATTTCTATTTTTAAATTCTTTTTTATTTTTATCATTTTGAAATTTTCTAAAAATGTTTTTTTTTGTTATTTATATTTCAGTTACTTCTCATTCTCAACCTTTACTGACTTGTGATTCCATGCATTTTTTCACATTATCTATTTGATTTGTTTATTCTATGTTTATTTTTAGCATAATATTGTTAGTGTTCTAATTTTTAAATTGAAGTAGAATTCATATTTGAATAAGGTTATAGATTTACGTTTTTCTTTTCTTTTAAATCATATTTATGTATGTTATGTTGAAATTTGACATAGAAATATTATGTTGATATAAGCCGCTTATATGTCTAATATAAAATGTTAATTTTAGCTAATTAACTTTTATTCTTAAAATTTAATATAACCTTATGATTGTAATTGTGCAACCAAGCAATACATTTGAAATTGCACTGTGGTCGTGTTTTAAATGGCGGGGGCGTGAGGTGAGATGTTTTATGTTGTACGGGGCAAGATGTAAGCCCTAAGACACGGGGCGTAAGTCTTATGGATCTACGGGGAGTAGCCTCATGTATATTCAATTTTATAATTTTATTACTAAGAAAGTAAGTAAAAGTAAAACTTTCAATTATTTTATAATAAATTTTAATAAATAACCTATAATATATAGAAAAAAAATTATGATTTTTATTTGAGAAAGATATTAATTTTTAATAATGAAGAAAAAAGTATTACAATTACTATTTGAGAAATGTCATTACACCAATAATAAAAAATATGATTTAAAGCAAAAAAGGTTCAAACCCTCCAAAAAAAATAACATTCAGGGCATACGTTTTTTCACCCGGCTTACGTTTTTACGCTTGAAGCTTACGTTCCAAATTCTAGGACTTACTCCCTATGGATCTACGTCTTCAATTTGCACCCCGGTACGTTTTTGGTACACCCCGCCTCGAGACTTGCCCCAATTTTTTTTTTTGAATACACTGCACTGCTACAAACAAATAGGTCAACGCAATTACAAGGTGACTTTCCAAATAGACCCTAACAGTTTAAAAAATCACATGTTTATTGTAATTGGTGTAATAACTAGAGTATTAATTACCAGCCTACTAATTGCAAACTTAGTAATTACGATGACATGTTTGTTTACCGTAATTACAAGTGCACTATTTGGTTGTTCAAGTGATAAAATCACATTAGATTTTAAAAATTAAGGTTATATTAAATTTTAAAATAAAATTTAATTATTTTAAAATTAAAAATTTATTTTAGACAAATAAAGAGTTATTTTTTGGAGAGCTATTACTCCAATTTATTTATAATAACAACTACCATGATAATGTTGTAATAATAGAAATAATTGTATTAATGTTGTCAAACTTTATTGTTTCTTTGTCATCATGACTTATCTTTCACATCTCACTTTACAGTAAAAGTATAATCTCAACAGTAATGTTTCACAATCACAATTTAATTCTCTCTTCTTGCAATGCTATTTATAAGAATGAGAGTTTTAAATGTTTTTTTTAAGGCGAAATGATCTAATAGACCTATGTACTTGTATGAGTTTGTATTGTGAATCCTTTTACTTAAGTCTTTATCAATTGTACCATTAAACTTAATAAAACACAATTTATCAAACCCCTCTGACCATTGACTAGGATTATGTAGCATTAATATGGTTGAGTTGGCAAAAGTGCGTGAATTCACTCTCGTTAAGGCGAGTGATATCCTATTTAAGTTTTTTTTTTATTTAAAAAAAGCAATAAAATAATAAAATAATAAAACTTTTTTAAAAATAACTAAAAAAGGCTTTCTTCTTCAGCCAACCGGTTCACCTCCATTTTTGGTCATCTCCATCCCTATCCAATCCATTTTTCTTTCTTCTTCACATTCTTGTCATCTTCTTTAGTAGATCTTCGCATTGTCACCTAGAGTGAGACGACGCATGTCAGTGGAAGAAGAATGAGGCGGGTGAGGGTGGGATTTGGTCACGACAGCGAAGAGGTTTTCCGGTTAGATCTAGTGGCCATGGTGCGGGGGAGATGAAGACGGGTGAGGAAGAGAATACGTATGGTCGCCGGCAAGAGTTGCGACGACGATTGAGATGAAGACGGCGGCGAAGGGCATTAGATTTAGACGTTTCAAGGTGGGAATGGGGAGATAAAGTATGGAGTTTCAAACTTTATTTTTATAGAATAAATTAAAATATTATTATTTTATATTTTATTATATAATTTTGGTTAATAGTTTTAAAAAATAGTTAATAAACATAATTATGACATGTCATTAATTTAGGTGACGTGGATTTGATATATCATTTATTTAAGGGCGAGTGAATTACACACATGATAAGAGTGTTTAAAAATCTTCTTTTGGTTGAGTGTAAGGGTTCAGTTGATAAAAAGTTAAATAGAAGGGTTCATAATACAAACGTGTATGAGTATAAAGGTCCATTAGACCATTTCGCCTTTTTATTATATTAATGGATCTTATGTGACACAAATATGTATTAGATGAGTGTCTATATGAGCATCGAATATCGAAAAAAACAAAACAAAATCTCTCTAACTTTTGAATTTTTTGTATAACTATGTTAGAATATAATTCAAGTATTTTTTTTTCACCATGATTTACCACAAATATATCTTTATTTGTGTAATTTTACTATAGAGTCATTTATACAAAGAGAAACTGACGTAATTTATGATAGAGTATTTAATATTGTTGGTTATGCCAATAATATTGCTATAAGGATCATTGAATTTAGTATGAAATTATGATAATTAAATTGTCAATTAACTGAAGTTTTTCATATCAACTTTTATGTTTTCGTCTTTTTATCAACAAATTTAAATTGAAATTGTAGCATGAGAATTTTGGTAAGTAATTTTTCTGAATAAGTAATATCATGGATCGTTTAATTTTACTTCTCTATTTTATTACATTATTTATTAGAATATCTATTAAGTAGTGACATTAATTATTTAAAAATATATTTAATATTCTTATAACCGTGCAAAGCGTGGACAAGTACATTAGTTATTTGATAAGCTGACTAGAATTTGAACGTTTTTGAATAAAAACTTTATTTTTATTTTTTTTTAACTATAATGATGTTATCCCTATTTTTCTAAAAATAATTAACTTCTTATATACTAAAAATTCTATGCATATGAAACTTTATTGAACTTAATAAATTCAAGATAAGTTTGTATAAAACCTTAACCCACAAATTCTAACTTGTAAAATCAACAACTAAACTAAAAGATCGTAAAATTTTGTCGGTAAAAAGGCAAATTAATAACTCAGAAATTTGTATAAAATCTTAATCCACAAATCCAAACTCGTAAATCAACAACTAAACTAGCAAATCGTAAAATTTTATCTGTAAAAAGATAAACCAATAACTCAGAAATTTGTATAAAACCTTAACCCACAAACTCTAACTCGTAAATCAATAACTAACAAGTATAGAAACACATATAATCTAAGATGGTTGGTTAAATTTGATACCTTAATGACGTTCAGTAGAAATTATGATGGAGAAAAGAGCTAAAATATCTCCAATTTCAAAGTTCTTTGGCTTAGGTTCGTGAGTTTATCTTTTGAGAGAATAGATAAAGGGGAATGAGTTAATGTTTAATGGATCATATGTTAGAGGGGTCGGGGCATGTGTTTAAATTGGGAATTGATCATTTTTTAAGATTCGGGTTAATTTGAGTCGATTTAGTGATTTCCGTCCTATGCACATAGGGGCACAAATGATAAGATTAGTAACGACAAGAGTAAGAATAATTTCATTTTAATGGTAAGGACATAGTAAACTAATAAATTAAAGTTGAGGGTTATTTTTATGGATAAATTATGCGACTAAGCTAACATATACTACTTAATTATGTATTATATAATAGTTTTAAATAATTAGCCCCTCACCACTAGTGTTTCATCCTAGTTGCTATGGACCATTTCCAGATTTGTATATCCTGCATAGATTACCATATATGTCGTTTCCTTCAACTGCACAAAATTAATATTTCTTTCTCATCGTAATCTTTTTACTGATTTTCTCCTTAATTCACTCAAACACAATAAGATTTCAAATTTCCAAAATTTTGTTTTTCCCTCTCAAATCAACCACCACCATCCAATCGAGTTCTTCTTCTTGCTTGCTTCACACCCAGTGAGCACCACCAACAAACCACCACCAACAAACCACCACCACAAACTTCCATTTCCATCCTTACCACCTTTGTTCCTCTTCCTCGTCAGTGCTAACCGTTAAACACCCCATTTTCAGTGAAATCCGTCACGAACCAACGAGCTTAAAGCTCGCACAAATTCAGACGAAACAACTCCGACAGACTAGATCTCTGACGAACAACAATAACACCATCTCCGGTGAATCAACTCTACCAAAACCCCAACACTTAATGGACTTGGGGTCAAAAATATATGTAGAAGAATATGATGAATCTGGGTTAATGGACCAAGATCATGATGAGGATATTAAGGTATTTTGTACAATTTATTTTGTATATTTTTTGTGATTTGTATTTTTATCAATACATTTCACATTTTTCTTTATACGATTGTATTTATTTAGCGTATCAATGTTTATTGCGATTTTTTTTAATACTTTTTAGACCTTATTTTTATTTTTTTCAACAATTATATACAATTACTTTTTATTTATTTATATATTATCAGCAAGTATACATTGCAACTATTATTTGTATAATTTTTGCATTATCGAGGTATTTATATAATTTGTTTTGTATATTTTTTGTGTTTGTATTTCTATCAATACATTTCACATTATGTTGTATACGATTCTATCGATTTAGCGTAACAATGTTTATTGCAGGTTTCTTCTTTTTAAGACCTTATTTGTATATTTTCAACAATTATATACAGTTACTCTTTTTTATTTGTATATTATCAGCAAGTATACGTTTCAACTATTTATTTGTATAATTTCAGCATTTATATATATTTATATTCATTTTTGACATATTTTTTAGGAAGTCAAATTTATCTTTCGTTGTTTGGTAGAAGTCAAATTTGGTAAGAAATCCTAATCAGATATAATAACCATGATTTGTGGGATTGCTTTCCTTTTTAACAACCTAAATTTCTGCCTCATTAATTAAGTTAAGAGTCCAATTTGTATAAAAAAAAATTAAGCAAGATATACAATAGTTATTGAAACTATAGCTACGTTACGTAAATAGACAAATTGTAGCTAAAGAGACTAATTATGTTTCAACTCTTTGTTTTTTTGTTTTTTTTTGCAAATTTACCACTAGACAAAGTGTTTAGCGGCCTTTTATTAGAAATAAAAATCTTAATAGGGATAAGTACAAGCAATGGGAGCTAGGTCTTACCTTACCAATCCTAATGTGGTAACATATCTCTACTAACTAATTAACAAGCATGAAGAAAATACGAGCTAGAGAGAACTAGGTATTTTGTGATCACCACAAAGTTTGTAATACACTCTATGATGATATTACAAATGAGGATGTTTAAATAATGCAAAAATATAACAACCAAGAAGAAGGTTGAGTTATCGACCTCAACCTTCCTTTTAAAGATGCATGAATGAAAAAGAATTGATTGCCCATCTAAAGTAACCTGAAGTATTTTGGTCTTGTCTTCTTCAAATCTATCCAACAACACTTGATATTTCATCATTTCTTCTTGGAATTTTGGATCTTGTTGAATATGTTGACACTGTCATGTGATTCTGCTTTTCCAGTCACGTTGATAGGTGCCTTGGAACAACCTCATCGGTCACCTTGCCATCCCAACTATTCTTTCTTCCATGCTTCTTTTTGTTACTGTGTTGTTGCCTAGGAGAAATATCTACATCCCTAGCCGCATTCTCAAAACATTTATCCAACCAATCCTCTTCATCACTCTCCTCATCTTGTAGGTAAGCAAACTGATCTGGGGAGAAATTACTACTACCACCAACTTGTAGTTGTTTGTTAGTGTTAATAGGTGCAAGAGAAACCAACCTTTCAACATCAGAACCCCCCAATGCATCAATAAGCTTCTTGTCACTAACAGAAACTTTTTGAACATTAGAACCTGCTAAAATCAATTGTCGCTCCCGATGTAATGGAGATGAAACATAGGCAATGCTACTACCCTTAGGCACAAAGGTTGGTGCTTCGGGACTCAATTTACTATGAGGTGTGACATGCTCCTCCTCTACTTCTACCATATTCTGCCCATCGACTCTCACTTGTGACACATTTTTGCCCACTATAACTCATTAAACTATTTGTTGAAGTAGCTGCTTCTTTTTTTATGCCACCACATTCCAGCCCTTACTGCCATGTTGAGCATTTATGGAAATTAAGGAGAAGTCAAATAGAATAGAACAAAGTTAGGGGGCGAAGCGGTTCCTGGCGTGAAAACTCCCAATTGAAAGTCAGATTTTGTGGCCTTTCTAGTATATGGGAAATAGGCCGAATTAACAAAAGGGCTTAGAATACTAAAGGGTATCTGTTGCGCACCTCTATTCCTCACCACTGGATTTTTCAACTCGTTGTGTTGCCTCATGTTCAGTCTCTATAGCATGTTCACCCTGTCCAACAACTAAATGTTGCCTATGATTTTCATCTGATTCATGTGCATTAACATCACCTAGTTGTTGTCGAGAATCAACTACTGATGCATCAACCACAACTCTTGAATTTGTATTCTCCAATCTTTGAGATACACCATGATGTACATTCAATATAGTAGTTGCAGATGTCGAATAACCAATTTTTGTCACAATTTGATTATCCTTAACGATAACTGATTGTGATGTCTCAATAGTTTCCAAAGTTGATGCATGCCCCTGTTTTTCGAGGCGCCCCCAGGCGCCTCCCACAGCCATATCAGATTCGCATTGAATGCCTACAACAACTGAAGATTTCTCCTTGACATTAGGATCAAATTCAACAGTAGCAGTATCTACACTACTAAAAAAATGCTAAAAAACGACGGACAAAAAAGCGACGGACGGTGTCGCTCCAAAAAGCGACGCCATTTGCCACACTGTCCGTCGCTTTTTAATAAAAATAATTATTTTTAAAATTATTTTACAAAAAGCGACGGACAACATCTCTTAGTCCGTCGCTTTTTTTGCGGATTTTTGTGCTAAATATATATATAATTAATTATTATTTATTTAATATATATAGAGACGTCGTCCGTTTCTTTTTATTAAAAATAATTATTTATAAATTAAAAAAACCACGTTGTCCGTCGTTTTTAATTTATTTTATTTTATTAATTAGTTTTAAAAAAAAGCGAGGGACGGCATCTCTTAGTCCGTCGCTTTTTGGTCAAAATATCTAGTCAAACATTTTTAAAAAGCGACGGACAGCATCTCTTAGTCTGTCGCTTTTTGGTTAAATATTTTTTTAAAATCGACGGACAAAGAGACGATGTCCGTCATTTTTTAAAAAATTATATTGAACCAAAAGCGGGTTTTCCCCTCATTTTCCCATTTCTCTTTCTCTCTCTTCCCTCTTCTGTCCCTTCTCTCTAAAAACTAAATCGTTGCGCTGCCGCCACCCCACGTCACTGTCGTCGTCGTCGTCGCCCTTCTCTCCCTTAGCACTAGTCTCGTCGCCGCCTTGCCCCACCGGCGCCGGCGCCTCCACCCGCCGTCCCACTGCCTCTTTTCCTTAGCTTGTTAAGGTTAGGGTTTAATTTTAGTTTTTTCAATTCTAGTAATCTTTGATTTGTTATAAATTAGTATATTGTTTTGATTTGATGAATTGTGTTATTGTTAATTTGTATATTTGATTATTGTTAGTTAGGGAGAGAATTGAAGATTTTTTATTTTAGGGTTTTCTTCTAAATTGGGATTTTTTTAAATATGATTGTGAATTGAGTAGAACTAACAAATAATTAGAAGTTAGAAGTTAGATTAGTTGCATTTTCCAACTTTGAAATTCTTGAATTTAGTATGTTTGACGGTTGAAGTTAAAAAAATATTGAATTATATATGAAAGTTAGATTACTTTGAATTAGAAAAATATTGGATAGTATATGAAAGTTGAAATTAGATTAGTTGAATTTTCCAACTTAGAAATTCTTGAATTTAGTAAGTTTGAAAGTTGAAGTTAGAAAAATATTAGATGCAATTGTACATGAAAGTTAGATTATTTTAAAGTTACAAAAATATTGGATAGTATATGAAAGTTGAAATTAGGTTACTTGAATTGTTGAACTTAGAAATTCTTGCATTTGAAGTTTATATAGAACTAATTTTAGATATTAGACATAAACTTGAATTTTTGTAGGATTTTAGAACTTTAGGTTATGAACATTAGAAATCTTGAGTTATTGTAGGATTTTAGAACTTAGGGTGTGAACTTTAGAAATCTTGAATTATTGTAGGATTTTAGAACTTTAAGTTGTGAACTTTTGAGAACTTAAATTTTTGTAGGATTTTAGAACTTTAGGTTGTGAACTTTAGAAATCTTGAATTA
>JAJOOS010025688.1:0-21773 GCA_029582725.1 Solanum chiquidenum
CCATTCCAAATACCTTTGGACTTGCTATTTGCTCCCAGAGGCATGCCTAGGTAGGTTGTTGGAAGTTCCCCAATCTTGCCTCCTAGCTTACTAGCCAATCTTTCCATCCCTGTCACAGTGTTGATAGGATAGATAAAACTCTTTCCCCAATTAATATGGAGTCCAGAGACTGCCTCAAAAATGACAAAAATAATCCTCAAAATCAAGATTTGGTCTGTTTTTGCTTCACAAAACACCAATGTATCATCTGCATATTGGAGGTGAGTTACCTCCAAGTTGTTTAGTTCTCCTGCTTGGAATCCTTTGATCCATCCTTTCCCTTTTGCTGTGTTGACACTTGTTTGGAACTAGTTCTTGTTGTTTTGTACTAGACTTCAGTTTAATTGTTGAATTAGTGTGTAACAAAGTATAGTTGTTATTTTGTAATAGACTTTGGTTTAGTTTGGAACAAGCTTAGAATTTATGTGGTTAAGTTGTTGTAATTAGTTCAAATGTAGTTTAATTAACCTCTAGTTTGATTTATTATTAAATAATAATAATAATAATAATAAAGTATGGACCGAGTTTCAACAATTCACCAAATTGGAGGTGGGGAATGGAGCAAAAATTAGATTTTGGACCGACTTATGAACGAGTGATGAGTGCTTGAAACAAAGATTTCTTATTTTTTTCAGCTGTTGAAATAACAAAGATGGAGTTGTGGCTGATTTTTATTCCAACACAGGATGGCAGATGAATTTTAGAAGGAATTTGAACGATTGGGAAATCGACGACTTCTGTCAATTGCTCCTTCAACTGGATTATACCCACATTGATCAGAGCTAGGGGGATTCACTAGTATGGATAACTAGTAATGATGGAACCTTTTCAGTTAAAAAGTGTTATAGCCTTCTAATGAAGCAAACAAGATTTTGGGATACTAGTTGGTCATGGAAAGGGATTTGGAGAACTAAAGCACCTATAAAGGTAGCTTGTTTTGGTTGGATTGCAGCATGGGGAGCTTGCCTTACTCACGATAATCTTCAGAAAAAGGGTTTTGCACTAAGTAATAGATGTTACTTATGTGAAGAAGATTTGAAGACTGTGAATCACCTTCTTTTGCATTGCAGAATAGCTAGACAATGTTGAGAATTTTTCTTCCGTATTTGCGGGATCTCTTGGATCATGCCTCAGCGTGTGAAGGAATTATTGGAGAATTGGCAGCACCAGAGAACACATAAAGCTTTGAAGCAAATCTGGAGAACTATACCTTTGTGCATATTCTGGACTATCTGACTAGAAAGAAATAAAGCTTGTTTTGATGGGCAAAAAGACCATATTTCTAGAGTTAAAAACAAATATTTACATAATTTGTTTGTTTTGGTGGTGTAAAAGTAGTTTCCTTGATAATATAGATCAATATATGGAGTTTTTGGAGCTACTAGGGAGATGTTGTAATTGACTGTATGGATATTCCCAACAGTCTTTTGTAACTTTTGGTTTTGGTAGCTTCTTGGTACTTAGTCAATAAACCTTTACCTTATCAAAAATAAAAATAGTTTGATTTATTATTTGAAATAATATGGATTAGTTGGTGGATTTAGTTGTTGGAACTAATGTGGTTTAGTTTAATTAACCTCTGGTTTAATTTATTAATTGAAATAATGTGGTCTAATTGTTGGAATTTGCTAAAATATAGTTTAATCAACCTCTAGTTTGATTTATTATTTGAAATAATAATGTGGTTTAGTTGGTGATTTAGTTGTTGGAATTAATGTGGTTTGGAACTAGTAAAATCACAATTAGCATTTAATTACTCTATTTTAAAGTTTAAATTATCATTATTGTTTGTGTAGATGAAACTTGATCATAGCTGGATGTATGATAGAAAACAATTTTGGTCGAGCAAGTACGACTGCAAATTTGCATGTGTCACTCGTTTTGTAAACCATGCAAAAACACTTGATTCTTTTTTAACTCCAGGACTGATTAACTGTGAAAACGTGAGATATCAAACAACAAAGGATATCTTTAAGCATCTTTTGTTCAATGGGTTTAAATTAGGGTATACAGTTTGGACTAGTAACAATAGGTTTAATAACTATGATATTGGTGGAAGTAATAGATCTACGAAACATAATTATGTCCAAGGTTCTCGAATCAGGATATGATTCATGATGTTTTAGGGATGCATTCCTATTTTGGGGAAAATGTAGAAGAAACTCCCAATGAAGAAGCACACAGTTTTTATAAACAATTGTGTGACGCTAGTTGTCCTTTGTCCGACGAGAGTCCTCACTCT
The DNA here is from genome assembly GCA_029582725.1 of Solanum chiquidenum. Taxonomy (NCBI): domain Eukaryota; kingdom Viridiplantae; phylum Streptophyta; class Magnoliopsida; order Solanales; family Solanaceae; genus Solanum; species Solanum chiquidenum. The sequence goes on from JAJOOS010025688.1 coordinate 2,282, forward strand.
CAATTGTCTATTGCAGTTAGATTGTTAAGTATCAAATCTGATTGGAATGTTACTCAAGGAGCAATGTCTCTATTAGACCTTATGAATGAATTTTGTTTTTGAACTTAGTAACTTGGTATTATATCACAACCAGTACATGGGTTGTACTGAAACCTTATGAATGAATTAATTGACCTCGATATAAAGGTTCTTTATTCTTACTATAACACAAAGAGATTGGTGTCTAAGTCAGGACTCTCCTCAATCATAATTGATTGTTGTAAAAAATGGTTGCATGTTTTACTTTAAGGCGAATGTCGATCTAGAGACATGTGAGTTTTGTGGACACCCTCTAGTGGAAAGAAAATTGCTACTAAGGCGATGCATTATTTACCTCTTGTACCAAGATTGAAGAAGTTGAATGCATCAAATAGTTCCACTATACATATGAGATGGCATCGTGAAAATAGAAGATCACCTAGTATCATGTATCATCCATCAAATGGAGAGGCCCGGAAGCAGTTTGATAAAACTTATCCAAATTTGCAGCTAAACCAAGAAATGTTAGGTTGAGTTTGTGTGCAGATGGTTTCACCCCTTTTCCAGTTGGGGCTACACCATATTCATGTTGTTCTATATTTATTACACCGTATAATCTTCCACCTGAGATGTGTATAGCAAGTCCATATATATTTCTAAAATTGAATTATTCATGGCCTTTTTAAATGATATGGAAATCCACGTGTGCGAGATTGTATTACACACACCACTTAGTAGTCAAAAAAAGGTTTAAAATGTTGTGCTCTAGTGAGTTTAAGGGTTCAAGGGTTTAGTTGACAAAATGATAAGTAGGAGGATCCAACTGACAAACAGAACCAAGTACAAGGGTCTCTCAGGTCATTCCGTCTTTGAAAAATTTGGATAAGTTTTATCAAAATGCTTACATGTTTCTCCATTTGATGGATGATACATGACACCATGTGGTCATCTATCTTCACGATGCCATCTCAAATGGGGAGCGGAGCTATTTGATGCATACAACCTTTTCAATCTTGGTATAAGAGGTAAATAATACATCGCCTTAATAGTAATTTTTTTTTCCATTAGAATCACGCTTATAGTGAAGTTGTCCATAGAACTCACAAGACTTCAACTCGACAACCTCCTTAAAGTAGAATATGCAGTCATTTTCACAGCAATCAATTATTATTTTTGATGATAAGAGAAACCCGCAGCCGCTACCCTTTGGGTGCGCACAGGGTAAAACTCCTACTCCTATGCAATATCTCGCAAACCACATAGGAGAGGTAACCCGCACTAGGCAAGTCCGATGCGACAAGCTCAACCCAGAAGGCAAACCCCTTGCTTTCGCTGGCAAGGGGTTTCGAACTTGAGACCTCCAACATGGAAGTCCCAAGCCCAAACCACTGGGTCACAACAATCAATTTTGATCGAAGAGAATCCTAACTTAGACACCAATTTCTTTATCTTGTAGTAAGAATCAGGAAGCTCTATATCAAGATCAGTTAATTCATTCATACGGTTTATATAGAGTCCATTGCTTGTTGAGCAACATTCCAATTAAATTTGACACTTAATAATCTAATTGCAACAGATAGTTGAGAGTGCAGACTCTCATCGAATAAAGGATGACTAGCATCATACAATTGTTCATAAAAACTATGTTTCTTCTTTGGGAGAAGCTTCTACATTTTCCATGTCCAAAATTGGAATACATATCAAAAACATCATGAACTATATCCGACATTCTAGAGAACCTTGAACATAATTATGTTCCATAATTTACTACTTTCAAGTTATTAAACCTATTGTTACTATCAACTTCACCATGACTAGTCTAAACTGTATAACCAATTTAAATCCTTTGAAAATATGATGCACAAAAACATTCTTTGTTGTTTGCTATCTAACGTTTTCACAGTTAACACAAGGACACCCAATCAATCCCGAAGTTAAAAAAGGATCAACTAACTTTGCATGGTTTACGAAACGAGTTACACTTTATGCAAATTCCGCAATCATACCTGCTCGACCAAGATTATTTCTATTATACATCCTACTACAATCAGGTTCCATCTACACAAACAATAATGATTATTTCAAACTTCAAAATATAGTAATTAAATATTAATTGTGATTTTACTATTTTCAAACAACATTAATTCTAAATATTCCAACAAATAGATCACCAACTAAACCACATTATTTCAAATAATAAATCAAACTAGAGGTTAATTAAACTATATTTGAACTAAGTAGTTTGGATTGACTTATTTTTAGCGACTTTTGGCTTTTAAGCACTTTTTTAGTTTTAGAAGTGTTTGGATAAACACAAAAAGTGTTTTTAAGCACTTTTTAAAGCTGAAAAAGTATCCAAAAAAGTCCAAAGTTAGGGGTTTCCAACTTATGACTTTTGGCTTTTAACTTATAAGCCTCTTAAAAAAGGTCAATCCAAACACCCCCTAATTCCAACAACCAAACCACATTAATTCTGAACTTGTTCTAAACTAATTCCAACAACTAAATCCACCAACTAAACCACATATTTCAAATAATAAATCAAACTAGAGGTTAATTCAACTCTGTTTGAACTAATTCCAAGAACTAAACCACATTAATTCTAAACTAGTTCTAAACCGATTCCAACAACTAAATCTACCAACTAAACCACATTATAATAAATCAAACTAGAAACTAATTATACTACATTTGAGCTAACTCCAACAACTAAACGATACTAATGCTAAACTAATTCCAAACTACTTCAAACAACTTAACAAAAGTCTAGTACAAAACAACAACTATACTTTGTTACAAGCTAATTCCAACAACTAAGCAAAAGTCTAGTACAAAACAAACAAGATCTAGTTCCAAACAAGTGTAAACACTAGATGGATACAAATTGATCTTGCAACAAAATTAATTTTGTTATAAACAGAATCAACTAGTGTTGGCACTTGTGCTAAAGCCTAAACAAACACATTATTGCCAAATTAAAGTTAAGTGTCAACACTATGTGAACATAAATGGATCTTGCAAGAGAATCAATTTTGTCGTCAATAGGATCAACTAGTGTCAACACTTACGCTAAACAAACACATTATCAGTAAAACACACTAAAAAATAAAAAAAAAACTAAGCAAAATGCAAGTGTTGTTCATTGAATCAAAAGATAGTTTAATATATATAATAATTAAAATTGTATATACTTACAATGTATATAAGTAAATAACTTGACCATTGATTGTAGTGTTTTATACATATATATACATATGCGTGTGCCATAAACCTAAGAACAAACCAAGTACCCAGTCAATCTATACTTATTGGTTGTAGTGTAGTCAAAGCACCCAAGTTAGGTTGACCAAGTCCAGTGCAGATCCCACACCCACCCTGGATCGTATCGGATGGACACAGGTGCAACGAGGAACTTTGAAGAATCTAAGCAACATAGAATAATCTATATCTATACATTGTTTGATGAAGTACACCATTAGTTGCCAACCCCCTTCAATATCCCACAAATAATTGCAGATACTAAAATGTTCATTCAAAATGGGACATAATAAAAGCACCAGCCAAATAGGGCCAAGGAAAGCGGAATGTGCCAATAGTTGAAAAAGCACAATGACCAAACATAACCATGTTCCATGATCATGACATGAAAATAGGATTATCCATATACAGAAGCCAACTAGCACAAAGGAAATGTACCTTTACATCTGAAAACCCAACAAAAGCATCATCTTCACCAAAATGAGCTTGCACAGGGGCCTTAGCATTAACAGGATCAGCAAGCTCTGGTGAAGGAACTCCATAAAAGGCTACAACTGCATTAACCTCTGGGACCAAAACAGAACTTGCAATGGCAAGAGCACCACCCATGCAGTATCCAGTAACTCCAACCTAATACCACATATTTGTAACTCATAAGCTCTAATATGACAAATATCAGTTGAACAATGTTGACAACTCTATCATGTACACAAAGATCATCAAGCGTATAATGAGGTTAAACAAATTGAAGCATTACTTGATGAAATCCACAACATTGCTTACTATAGAGTATGCAATTTGTTGGAAATCAACAAGACAATGTTATATGTATGGTGAGAAGATGAACTTGGACAAAAAAGTATGGTTTACAACATATCATGACTAAAATCAGTGCATCATTTGGCAAAGTTTTCAGGTATGCGTGGATTTTAAAAAGAACTAAGTCAGAAAAGTTGAAGGAGAAGAGCATAAACTTCTCAACTTTTGTTTAGATTAGAGGAGACAGGTTGACATGCGGACATTTGACATTAATACTACTATACTATTTATTTTCTCATAATGCATATCTTTACTATGGAATTACAAAAGTTCCATAAGGAAGCTCCTTTACTTCAAACAGCTACATATTGTGTCTCACGACACCCTAACCTCCAACTTTTCATACAGTCAATGCTCTAATGACATTTCATGTTCTATAGTTACAAGAATGGAATGTCCTATAATCGACAATATCCCATGACTAAAGTATCTTGAGTTTGTCATATTTTACATCCCAAATAGTGATTTTGATAATTACTAGCAAGTCTAATGAGCTCAATTAGCAAATATCTTGTTATCGACAAGATAACAAGATATTCCCATGAAACTATTTGATATCACATTGACATTGGTCATACAACGAATGACACAATTTTTTTATATGAGGCAAAAGTAATGACACAATTTACTTTAAACGAAAGGAGAATGTATATACAAATTTGTAGTCAATGTTGCAGAAACACCAAAACCGCTTACCTAGAAATAATTGTTATTAACAATAACAACAACAATATTAATCAACTTCATCAAAAAAATGAAACAACTGTTATTAAGTTCCATTGGCAAACACCAAAATATATGATCAAATAAGCCACTTCTTCTTTGCTTTTGAAGTCAACACTAGGATGTTTCCTTGTAAATGTTTAAGGATCGTGAGACATTAGAATTAGAAGATGATGTGGCGAAATGATTAATGAAGTGGGAAAGGGTGGGGAAGCACGGAAGGCCCTAGAAGTCCAAGATTCAAATCCCAATAGAGACAAAATATACTAGGTGATTTCTTTCCATATGCCTAAGCCTTTGTAGAAAAAAATATCCGGTACATGTACTGGTGGAAAGTAGCAGGTACTCAATAAATTAATAGAGAACTCGAGATGTGCTCAAGTTGGCTTGGACACCACCGTTATCAAAAAGATATAGAAGAATAATCTGAACAGAAGATTTAGTACACGAATTCTACTGATAGAGCCTCAGCATACTCACATCAGCTCATATCAATTGACAATACTTATATCCATTCTCTTTCTGATTAAATTAAAATTGGAAGAGCAATTAGATAACTTCCCAGCACACAGTTAACTAGCGCTCATAATAATAAAGAGACCAGTCATTTTTTATAATGTAATTAAGAGACCAATGTACCTATCAATTCTCTGCAACAAAGGAGAACTATAATCCTATCCAATTGTTTCATTTTCAGAAACATGCAGACAAGCAATGTTAAGTCCTAACCAATAATTCAGCTACTTCAGACAAGATTTGTGTCTCTAAGTAGAGTTTATATAATTAGTCAAACTTAATACTCTAAAATATAAACAGCATTTGATGTCTGAGAAATTAAATGAGTGTCACCAATAGCTTCAAGTCGGACCATCTTTGTTGATGAAACTGACTGTAGTATAAACCGCAAGTACCTTTTTGGATCCATTTGACTTTAGCCAATTAACTGAAGCCTGAATATCTTTGACAGCCCCTTGCCAGTCAAGACCATCCATCAGATGTTGTGCTTCTGCAACATCTAGGCCAACTTTTCCACGATACAAACTGAAATCACAAAGTAAAAGAGAAAAAAGAAATAAAACATAAACAATCAGCTACATCATGGCAGCTCAGACATTCATCAACTGGAAATTCATGTAAGAAAAGGTGTCTTACTCAGGGATAAGTGCCTTATAACCAGAATCAAATTGAGAAATTTTCTCCGCATGGTTTTTTATCTCAAAATCAACACCCCACCACTCCTGAAGCACAACAATTCCTGGGGCATCATCTTTTCCAATTACATAGGCATCAAATGTCTGCATTGATAAGATCACTAAAAGATTCAGTAAGAAGAGGATCAAGTAAGGATTCCCATTCTGCTGGCCAGGCTAAGAAACAACTCTCATCTCCAGGTGAGGCCTTCTAACACGACAAAGATATACAGCAGGTTGAACAAAAAGACATCTTGAACACCATTACACGGTATTAAATTGATTAATCAATCAACAATGCCTCAATCCCTAATTAGTTGCAATCGGAAGTACAGATCCTATGTACTAATTGCTTGTTTAAACCAGAACCAATAATTATCCAAACAGGAAAAAATGATTATTCTTTCATTTTTCAGAATCTAAATCAGTAAACCCTAAACTAATTTTCACTCATTACAACAAATTTCTAATCAAAATAAACACTTCTCAATGATTATAGCACAATACACTATTCACATTAATCCAATTCAAGTAAAAATAATTCCTCTAATTTCCAGTCCCCTCATCACTAAATCAATCAACAACACCTCAATCATAAGCTAATTAAGATTTATTGAGAAAGAAATAAGTGAATCTCGAAATCCGTTCAACTATTAGGTCCATAATACTTACAGTATCATCCCTTTGAATCTGAACTTTCTTGAATGGAGTAGCGGAGTCAGCCATGGCACGAAGCTGAAAGCGATAACCGGAGAGACGATGGGTGAGTGTTCGAGCTCTAGTGGTATGTGTAGGTTTGTTGACTGTGAAAAGGCCACTTGAGAATATTCTAGAGCAAGTCGATATCATGCCTCCATTCTGTTTTCTCAAGATCTAATTGTATAAATTTCGTCTTTGTTTAAAAAATTACTAAATATAAAGTTCTAATAAAATATTAAAATAATTTAATATTATATAAATAAAATAATTTAAAAAATTATATGGCAAATGGTGGTGGTGATGATTAATGATGGTGTTTGCGAATTTGTGTATGTCGATTTGGGATAATATTGATTAATGATGATGGTTATGAGTAGTATCTTATGATAAATGAGTGACAATAGTGATTAATTATAGCGATGGTAGATAATTAGTAGTAAAATAAAAAGTGATAGCTAATGGGATTGATGATGACGATTAGTGATGTATATTGTTGATTAATGGTGATAATTATTGATAGTGATTAGTGGATCTAATAATTGTTGGTGGAGATGATTGCAAATGATGATGACTAATGGTGATGACGATTGATTTTTGGTGATTAGCAATAGCGATAGTTGTAGTTGTGTTGAGGATGGTGGTTGTGGATGAACGGTCAGTGGTGGACCTACCCTAGGTCAAGGGGTGTCGAGCGACACCCCTTCATTGGGAAATTACGGTGTATATATTGGTTAAATTTTAGTTTAGTAAATATAAATACCTAAATTGACATCTCTTGAAACAAGTTGAAGGCTTAGTCTATTGGTTAGGGGCTTGCAAACATTCTATGAGGTCATGTGTTCAAGCCATGGTATATTTTTTTTACTATAACCATTGACACTCCTTAATGAAAATCCTAACTGTAAACGGTGGTGATGGTTGTGACTGAAATTATGGTTGTGAGTGGTGGGTGAAAGTAAATTGAGTAGCGGTGAACTGTCATAGGTGGTGATGGTTGTGACTGAAATTATGGTTGTGAGTGGTGGGTGAAAGTAAATTGAGTAGCGGTGAACTGTCATAGGTGGTGATGGTTGTGACTGAAATTATGGTCATGAGTGGTGGGTGAGTCATTGGTGGTGATGGTTGTGACTGAAATTATGGCTATGAGTGGTGGGTGAAAATAGATTGAGTAACTGTGAAGTGTGAACTGTCATCTTTGTAGAAATTCTTAAATTGACATCTTAATGATATTGACTTTGAAATTGAACAAACTTAATGACTCAGAATCTAATAATTAAGATTAAAACTTTCCTCAAGTATAAATAAACAAGGGGGATTTTATGTATAGTTTAATAGAGTGTCGGTCCTCCTGAACAAAGAATAAAGATCAGAGAATTAGCTTTGTGCGCCAAAATCTACATGAAGATGTGCCAAGGAACCCAGTGGTGCACTCCGAATAGAAGAATATGTTGCAGCTGATATAGATAACGACATTGACAATGCAGTGGAAGGTGTATCTTCTGAACCATTTAACTATGAATTTTTACACACTCCATGTGATCATGAAAAACTCGACAGGCGTTTGGTTGTCACTGGTTAAAATTATGCACGTATTAGTAATTTAAAGATTAATTATGTAAGATGTTATTATACAAGAACTTCTTACAGCAAAATAGTAAAAGGAGAATGTTCATTCAGCAAGCAGTAAGACTAGTTAGAGGTTCATATTCAAAATCATTACATAGTAAAGCTGCAAAATTATTCTAGTTTAATCTCTATATATGGTAGCTCTTTCTACTAGTTCCTTCCCAACACTTCTGCTATCTGTATGTACTAGCAATTATTGTGGTGGTTGACGAGTTAGATTCAACTCTAACTGATACAGCATAATTGGAATCTCAGGATCGTCCTGCAAATTAAACACAAAATTACTACTTAAAGTATATTTTGGTTTTGTACATAATTAGCTAGAGGGATGTTGTATCTGTGGGAAGAAATAAGACGATGGACTCACACGAATAATGATGCCAAACTTGTAGTCAATTAGCTGTAGTGGAAAATAGGTTCTTACTGCATCATATACCCTGTATCATGAAGGGAAAGATCAAATCAAACAATAATGTTGTGGATAATTAGAGACAAATTCACCACTACGAAACCATAAGAGCAGCTGGGACCAAAAAAAATTACCCGCCTGCCCATGCTACTCGCGAAAGACTTAGGTAGCACTGAACAACATTTTTTAGCTGCTGTGAACAAGGGATTTCAGAAGCAAATGTGTCTACCAGTTGATGCAGGACTTGTATCACTAACAGAAAACGAGCGGGGAGAGCACAACAATATTTTAGCCCTTTCTCTTGCATCAAGATTTTCATAAGTATGAGTGTTGCAACCTGCACAGACATATCAGCAGAAAGCAACATAGTAATTCAGAATAAAGGTTGAAAAAAAGAGAGTCGAAAAGTTTTCTTATCATGGTCTTACTTTCAAATGAACTACACTGTGTAAGACAACATTGACTCAACTTCTGGAACATTACATGAGAAAACTAGATGGATGTAAAAACTCTCGGAGTATTTAACCATTATCGACTCAAATACACTCCTTATACAACAAATAAGAAGAGAAGAGAGAGGACCGGAATCATGAAAATGAACTTAATTATGACGTGGATGATATCAAGACTAAACATATCACCAGGCCATTTCTTCAATTCTAAATAAAGTCCTATTTTTCCTCAGGAAGGCCCTGCCTCCCTCTGCTTTAATTTGTTCTTGATGTTGTAGTCTTTCATTCTCGTAAATTCATTTAATTTACTCTAGAATTCCAAAAAATATACTACATGTATAAAAGTTGATCACAGTAGAAACATTTCGGATGATAATTCTCATGTCACTATAGGAAGGCGGGCCTAACCTTCCGTATGAGTTGATCTCCATGATGGATGCAGAGCAGGCATAAAGAAAATACTTGTGTGTCTAGCAATAAAAGAAGAATCTCTTGCCCATATGACTCATCGAACTGCACAACAAAGTGAATTCAGAACATCGTATTAGGGTCAGATACCGAGAGGAATGAGATTTGTATTATTAGAATGTAGATAGATGGAATTTACTCATGCATTATCACCTTTGCTAGGGCAGCAATAAGATTCAAGATGGTAAGCTTCACAAATTGCAGAGGCCTCATCACATTTTCAGAAACTCGGAGAAATGGGTAAAGAAAATATGGTATGTTTGCTGCATAAAAAAAAAATAGGTTTAGAAGAATAAACTACTGAAAATATAAGCAATTTGTTGTTGCTACCTTTGAGGAGGCCGATTCTTGCATTTGGGTGAGAAGCCATACACTGCACTCATAAAAGATTAATTTTGTTACATATCATGAAGAGGCACTGACTATCGCCTTTACAGGGTATATGAAAATCATGTGACGATACACAGAACCGAAAAGTATATTCACCTGAATTACATTAAGAGCATTACAAAGTCGAGTAGATTCCGCCATTGCTAATGTTGAGTCTAAAAGCTTGGGGTACACTGCTACTACTTCCTAAAATCAAAATTAGATCCATAAATCAATTAAGAGTGGTGAAGTTACAATGAAGCAATTCGATCATAATTAACCTGTAAAAGTATGGTGAGTGTAAGTTCAGAGTTCCAAAAGTGAAATCCAAGATCCATGCGCATTGCTTCAGTTGACTGCTGTATGATGAAATTGTTGAGTTCAATAAGAACATCTTCGCGAATACTACTCTCACGAAGATTCATTATCAATTGCTCTGTCCTGTAACGACGCTCTGAAAATGTTGACGGCGGCAAATTATTACTCATTTCCAGAAAACGGTTAAACAAAATCTTTATTTTCTTGATTCTTTTTTCTGCACTGTGTGTTATGAATTAATGAAGGAAACAGAAAGCAGATATATAAATATATAGATATACACACGCGCGCGCGGGAAAGTTTGCGGTTAATGCAGAATCTCGGGATTCGAGCCAAATTCATAGGAGATGTATTATGTTTAAGCTAACTCTATCATCTCATTTAGAAAGACGGTACAATTCGAGTGTATTTTGTATAATTGAGTTATTTTCATCAGTAAAACTTAATATAATAAATTTATATAAATATATATATCTAAATTTTAAATAGTTAAATAAATTATATTATACAAATGTTATACAAATTCCAAAAATTTCACGTATATACAAATTTTTAAAAAGTTATACAAAAAAAGATTGAATGTATCTAATGATAAAACTGAAAAATCAAAGGAAATCACCGTCATATACAAATACAAATCAAACGAAGAATCAAACGAGACAAATTATACAAATTAACTAAAACACTAAGCTGCGTAATTATAACTAAAAGTTGATCGCAAATTGTAATTAAGACAAACTGTAGCTATATTAACTAATTAACTAGTATATATTTGTTTATCCGCGTAATTTTCCCTTCATTGTATTTGTTTGGTAAGAATCTTTATTTTCTTTATAACAATTTTTTTATGTTGTATTATATCAATTTCTGAACTTTTAAAATGTGTTGATTATGTGAAAGATGTGAATGTGCAACGCACACTTCGAAAGACCAGTAACCATATGCTTCGTAATTGTGGATTGAACTAAAATGAACTGTAGTGTTCATAAAAATAATCCAATTTTTTGGAATTTTTGCCTATTTGTTTATTGAAAGTCTGTGTTAGTTATAGTTAATTTACTTGATTCCGTAACGTGTTTTTTTTTTTAGTTTTTGTTTATCTCTATTCCGTACACATAGAATATAAAATTTTCATTAATAATGGTTGTACATTTGAATGGTGTTGTAGCTTATTTATTTGTCAAAATATGTGGAGAATTTGATTTTATTTCGCTTGTTTTGACTGTGCATATTTTATGACTAGTTTTTGTGAACGTGCGTTACACGTTTGTTCCTTGTAATTACTACAAGATTTCTATAAAATTAAAAGAAAATTGAATTTCATATAGAAAATATGTGTGCATTTCACGCTACTTAGTATAAATATTTGTAAATGATTTAAATATAATTACAATATATATAAATAGTTATTCATAAAATTAAGTAATCAAAAGAGAAGGAGTGTAACACCAAATTATAGCTATGGACAATCTGACAATCATAGCAAATAGTTTTAAGAAATTGTATCATTTTGATACGTAGATTTCACATTAGTTATTAGTTGTGCAGATGTCATATAATGTTTGAAGAGAATATATAAAAATTTATCAATATCCATTACATTATTATAGCATCGCAATAAATTATACAATTTCAGATGTACATTATGTTCATCCCACAAATATTCGAAAATAAGATGAAATAGAGTAGACAAAAATAATAAAATAGCTAATGACTTCTAAAACTTTTAAATAACAAAAATTAAAGAGAGAAACAGTTCCAGTTTAAAAGAATGGAGGAACTTCCTCAATAACTAACAAAACCATAAATAAATTTACCTCTTTTTTTTTTTTGCATATGTGTTGAGCAATAACATCCATCAGCAATCATCCATCAACAATTATACATTAGAATAGCTAAGTGTATGCATCAACATAAAGTGAATGTGATGAGCAATATAATTACATCCACCAATAATCATCCATCAACAACTATACATCATAATAACAAAGTGTATGCATTAATATTAAGTGATTTGGAAAACAACTTTTTGGTATGTATAATTATAAGTCAGGAATTATAAAAGTCATTTAAAAATTGATGATATACATAACATCTATGAGAATTTGGTTAAAATTGGGATATGTAAAGTTTCTGACTAAAAATCTAAATATGTGTGCCATATTAAGATGTCGAGTAATTCAAAGGACATTTTGTTGTTTAATGTTTAAGGATATTTTAGTTTTTGAAGGATATAATTTACCGCTTTTTGTTGTTACGATGGGATATGTAAAGTTTCTGACTAAAATCTAAATATGTGTGCCATATTAAGATGTCGAGTAATTCAAAGGACATTTTGTTGTCTAATGTTTAAGGATATTTCAATTTTTAAAGGATATAATTTACTGCCTTTTGTTGTTACGAAACACTTCATCTACCAAACTCCATTTTAGAATTTTCGTAAATTAATTATATCTAGAAATATAATGGATTAATACCATATAATTATTATTTAATATTTTATTAATTATTTTATTATTACTAATATTTAAATTTAGTGAAGGGGTAAAACCGTAATCCAACTTTGAAGTTAAGATCTTCCCACTTGTAATAATATATGATATATGATGCATAATTATTGTTGTTGGTGTAATATACCACAAATACAATAAATTACAGTTGAAAATAAAATGACAAAAATGAACAAAAAAATAATCAGACTGAGGCGCGGATATCTGACTCTCTTTAAGGAGACCCAAGCCCACTGCGGCATAATCTACACCGATCTAGCAGTATGTATCTTGACTTATCCCCTCCAGGATACAACAACCCAACAACGTCGTACAACTCAAGCAACTCCGAATTTAGTTGAAGAGTCCAAAGCTCCACATAAGAACACCTTTCTTTTATATAGTGAATATAGTTGAAGACTTACAATGTTTTCTTTGTCTCAACTCTCTCTTTCAATACACACTACAATATTTTTCCACACTTCTCATCTTTTTTGACATACACTTCACAAAGGAAGAAACACCACTATTTCTAGGGGAGGAATTCTTCTTTGTTGTATGACTGAAATGCTCATTCAAGGAAGAATATTCACTCAGGGGAGTTGTCTCTCAAAGGGATCTTATTTCGTAGGAGAACTGAGTATGCACCAGAACGACCCCTACGAGTCAACATCTCTTTTATGTGGAGATTCAACATGATCGTAATAAATATGTGGAGATTCATATGTGAAAGACCTTAGATGATGTTCGAACTAAAGTTGTATCCAAACAAGAGTTTAATAACTCACTTGTTAAGATGATATCAAAAAAAGAAGCGAATTCCCTCCCTTCTTGCACTTTAGATTGGTTAATGAAAGGGTAATAGTAATTGAACCAGACAGACAGAAAACCTCCAAACATTTATTAGAAGGATAACTATTTTGTATATTAATGAGAACCTGGTATGGCCTTTTGCATCTACAAGGAGCTAAAACTATTCTCACATATTGATGTAGAAACTCCAGAATATGAGTCCTCCATTAGATTTAGATTCAACATGAAAAGTGGGACGCAATAAACGGCAACACAAGTGAGAACATACATGCTCGAAGGATGTTAGAAAGTCTGCTGTACGTGATCACTTGGTTGTAGCAGAAAATTGCTTCTTACACCCAAAATAGTAAAATGAGAATGTTCATTCAGCAAGCAGTAAGACTATTTATATGTTCAAATACTCAAAACTTTTACATACTAAATCTGTATATAGGGATTGGATTCTGTAAATCAATTTTGTTGAATTCCTTCCCAACACTTCTGCTATAGTCAATCCTCTTCCGAGCAATTATCGATGACTAAGATTCCACACTAACTGATGCAGCATTTCTGGAATCTCTGGATCTTTCTGCAAATTGGTAATATCATAAAGTATATTTTGGTTTTGAACATTAGCTAGAGGGATGTTGTATCTGTCGGAAGAAATAAGACGATGGACTTACATGAATAATATTGCGAAAAGTGATGTGAATTAGCTGTTGACGAATCTCGTTTCCCATTATTTCATATACCCTGTATCATGACGGGAGATCAAATCAAACAATAATGAATTAGATACAGAATTCAACATTACAAAAATCCATAAGAGCAGCAGGGGAAATTTGTTTTTACCCGTCTGCCCATGCTACTCGCGAAAGACATAGGTAGCATTGAACAACATATTTGAAGTGCTGTGGACAAGGGATTTCAGAAGTAAATGTTTCTTCTACCAGTTGACGCAAGACTTGTATCAGTGACTGAAACTCATCGGGGCGAGCACAACAATATTTTAGCCCATCCTCTTGCATCAAGATTTTCATAAGTATGAGTGTTGCAGCCTGCACAGACAAAACACTCTTTTCATTTATAAGATATAATCTGTTCATATTGGAATATCAGTGTGAGTCACATTTTCGCAAAAGAGGAAACTATAGGAAGGCCTAACCTTCTGTATCTGTGTATCACCATAACGGATGCAGTGCAGGCACGAAGAAAATAAATTTGTGTCTAGCAATACATGAAGAATTTCTTGCCCATGTGACTCATCAAACTGCACAAGAAAGTGAATTCAGAACATGATTTGTATTATTAGATATATGGAAAGACTCACCTCTGCTAGGGCAGCAATAAATCCCAAGATTCTAAGTCTCAATAATTGCAGAGGCCTAATCACTTTTGTAGGCATTCCAAGATATGGTAAAAGATAATGTGGTATGCGTGCTGCATAAGAAAAAAGATCCGCTTTTACTTGCTCGATATCACAATCCACAAAGAATATGCGAATAAAATTGTTACCTTTGACGAGGCCCCTTCTTCCATCTGGATAAGAGGCCATTCACTGCACTCATAAAAGAGCATTCTATTAGAAAATATTTACTGTGTACGTACAAGTAGAAACAGAATATTTACCTGCCATACAGTAAGAGCATTACAAACTCGAAGAGATTCCGTCATGTTTAATGTTGAGACTTCAAACTTGGCGTATGCTGCTACTACTTCCTAAATTTCAAATTATAAATCATAATTCTGCAATTCGAATGATGGAAACAAAATCTGCAATACCTTTAAAAGTGTGGTGGTTGTAAGTGAGGAGTTCCACAAGTGAAATCCAAGATTGATGCGCATTGCTTCACTTGACTGCTGTATGATGAGATTGTTGAATTGTTTAAGAACCTTATCGCGATTATTACCCCCATG
This sequence comes from Solanum chiquidenum, assembly GCA_029582725.1. Lineage (NCBI taxonomy): Eukaryota > Viridiplantae > Streptophyta > Magnoliopsida > Solanales > Solanaceae > Solanum > Solanum chiquidenum. The sequence goes on from JAJOOS010025688.1 coordinate 17,829, forward strand.
AAGATGCTTTATCAACTGCGCCGCCCACTTATGATGCTTAAAAATTGGTAAGAGCGGAGGAGGAGGAGGAAGATTATTACTCATTTCCAGAAAACAGTTAAACAAAATCTTTATTTTCTTGTTTCTCTGTGTGTATATATGAATTAATGAAGGAAACAGAAAGCATATACATATATATATATAAATATACACAAAAACACGCGGGAAGGTTTGCCGTTAATGCAGAATCTCGGGATTCGAGCGGAGATGTGTTATATATGTTTAAGCTTAGCTCTATATAAATAATTAGTCGATTATTCATTTCAAAGATTATTTTTATTTTTCATTTTTAGTAATGTTGAATAAACATATACACACTTGAGATAATGTGGCATGATACTACTTTCAAAATTTAATTTGTAAAATAGTCACTTCGTTCTGTTTCGTTTTGTGGCCCGAACTAAAATGAACTCTAGTGTTCATAGAAAAATTATTCAAATTTCTTGAATTTTAGCCTATTTGATTATTGAAAATTGTGTTAGTATACTTAATTTTCTTGATTCCGTAATATTTCTTTTTTAGTTTTTGTTTATCCCTATGCGTAGAATTTAGAATTTTCTAAAATTGTTGTTCATCTGAATGGTGTTGTAGTCTATTTGTTTGTCAAAATATGTGGAGAATTTGATCTTATTTCGATGGTACATTTTTCTTACTAGTTTCTGGACATGTGTGTCCCATATTAGTTAGTAGTATAATTTTTTAAAATGATATAAATAGGAAAGGGTAATTATTTGTAGCTATACACAATCAATCGAATCGTTATAACGTTTTTCTTATGTAGTTGTCATATATCTTATACTCAGTGTTACACTTTCCTTATTTTGTTAATATTTCAACAACATATAGTTTATAGATAAACATAAGTAAAGTTGATTGTGACTCTGCATATGCTATGTGCGCCGAAAATCTAAATGTAAATATAGGTGATCCGAAGATGTGCCAAGGAACCCTGTCAAATGCATAGACAATATCCCAACATTGTTCGGCTATCTATGCATATATTTTCTTGAATTTGATCGCATAATCATGCTTACTCCTAAATGGGGTATGATAATTTGCTTACTCCTAAATGGTTTAATTTTTCTCATTATAAATTGACCATGTCCATCAATGTAGCATATATCATTGTTCTTCTGCTAAAACCAATTCTATATTTGACAACTAAACATTGTCAATCCAAGTTTACTAAATCAAAGTTTATGGTCATGTCTGATATTGGGAGCAGCCTAGGTTTTCGTCCTATTAAGGGTGAAAAGTTGTAATTACAAAATTTAGCCGTCAAATATAAAATTGGATTCAGAAGAATGGTGAAAATGCTGTCAAAATATTATGAGAAAATTAAACCATTTAGTCGTGTGCAAAGTATCATATACCCAATTTTCACTTTGCATCAGTAAGTTGACAAGTTGAAGAAAATATATGTTGAACAATTATGTTCTGATTCACTGTGCTTCACAATACATTTGAATGGGTTTTGTGGCACATCGTGGAATCACCCCATTCAGTTTTTGGCAGACAAAGTGATTCTCTATTATGTATTCTTGACCAATACCGTAGGACTTCCACAAATGATCAAACAGAAGCCCAGGCGCCACAAGACGATGAAGAACTAACACCATAAGGTATCAAAATTTTGACAAGTATATACCTCAGTGGTGCACTCCGAATAGAAGAGTATGTTGCAGCTGATATAGATAACGACATTGACAATGCATGCAGTGGAAGGTGTATCTTCTGCACCATTTTACTATGAATTTTTACACCGTCCATGTGATCATGAAAAACTCAACAGGCATTTGGTTGTTACTGGTTAAAATTATGCACGTCGGTATTAGTAATATAAAGATTAATCATGTAAGATGTGATTATACAACAACAAATAATGCAGTAATTTCTTAGTAAAAGGAGAATGTTCATTCAGCAAGCAGTAAGACTAGTTAAAGGTTCATATTCAAAATCTTTACATAGTAAAGCTGCAAAATTGTACTACTTTAATTTCTATTATATGTATATAGGGATTGGATTCTGTAAATCAAGTTAATTGAATTCCTTCCCAAGACTTTTGTTATCTGTATCTACTATAGTCGTAGCAACTATTGTGGTGGTTGACGAGTTAGATTCAACACTAACTGATGCAGCATATTTGGAATCTCCGGATCGTCCTGCAAATTAAACACAAAATTACTACTTAATATCATAAAGTATATTTTGGTTTTGTACATAATTAGCTAGAGGGATGTTGTATCTGTGGGAAGATATAATACGATGGACTCACACGAATAATGATTCCAAAAGTGTTGTCAATTAGCTGTCGTGGAAAATTGGTTCTCACTGTATCATATACCCTGTATCATGAAGGGAAAGATCAAATCAAACAATAATGTTGTAGATAATTAGAGACTAATTCACCATTACTAAACCATAGGAGCAGCAGGGACAAAAAGAAATTACCCGCCTGCCCATGCTACTCGCGAAAGACTTAAGTAGCATTGAACAACATATTTTAGCTGCTGTGAACAAGGGATTTCAGAAGTAAACGTGTCTACCAGTTTACGCAAGACTTGTATCACTGACAGAAAACGATCGGGGAGAACACAACAATATTTTATCCCTTTCTCTTGCATCAAGATTTTCATAAGTATGAGTGTTGCAACCTGCACAGACATCAGCAGAAAGCAACATAGTAATTCAGAAAAAAAAGTTGAAAATGACAGTCGAAAAGTTTGCTTATCATGGGCTCATTTTCAAAGAATTACAGTGTAAGATAACATAAAGTTCAAAAGAAATGAGAAATAGTAGAAAATACACATCAACTAAAGCTGCTGGAAACTAGACGGATGTAAAAACTCTCGAGTATTTGACCAGTTTCGACTCAAATGCACTCTCTTATTACCTCCTTATACAACAAATAAGAAGAGAAGAGAGAGGACCAGAGTCATGGAAACGAACGTCCCTATGACGTGGATGATATCAACACTAAACGATATCACCAGGTCATTTCTTCAATTCTTCCATTCTAAACTTTCTTTTAAAGCAACAGAGTCCTATTTGTCCTCAAGAAGGTCCTTCTTGACAAAACCCCTCCTCTGCTTTGTTCTTAATGTTGTAGTCTTTCATTCTCGTAAATTCATTTAACTTACTCTAGAATTCAAAATGTTTTCATATGAACTATATGTATAAAAGTAGAAGCGTTTCGGATGATAAATTTCATGTCATATAGGAATATCACTGTCATAGAAGATGAAATTGTAGGCAGGCCTAACCTTACGTATCGGTTGATCAGCATGATGGATACAGTGCAGGCATAAAGGAAATACTTGTGTAACTAGCAATAAAAGAAGAATTTCTTGCCCATATGACTCATCAAACTGCACAAGAAAGTGAATTCAGAACATCGTATAATTAGTACTCATTAGGATCAGATTACCATACACCACAGAGAGGAATCACATTTGATAGATCAAATTTACTAGAATGACTCATGCTTCTGCTGTATTAAAGGTAAAATAGCTATATTAACACCTTTGCTAGGGCAGCAATAAGATACAAGATGCTAAGCCTCACAAATTGCAGAGGCTTCATCACATTTGTTGAAATTTGGAGAAAGGGGTAAAGATAATATGGTATGTTTGCTGCATTAAACAAGAAGTAGTATTAGTAGAATATAAAACTACTTGTTCCGTATCACAATCCACCAAGAAAATGCTTCTTAGCACAAGTTTTTGAAGTACTGTAAACATGTTTGGACTATAATACATTTGTAATGACCCTCTTGGTCATTTCTGTGTCTTGCCTTTTGTGTGTCGTTTAGAGCATTCCTATAGCGACCCCAAGTCATTTATGACTTGCTGGGACTGACAGTTCGGTCACCTGGTCGTTCGTTTGGTCATAATTTGAGTTTTAGTG
>JAJOOS010025689.1:0-17381 GCA_029582725.1 Solanum chiquidenum
AGTACTCCAATACATTTATTAGGAGAGAGAAAAATAAGTCTATTTTTTTGAAGGGCAATTTGGTAAACATTTCAAAGTCTTTATCTATTTATTAAACTTCGTGCCCGGTCAAATGTTGCCACATAAAATGGGACGGAGGGAGTACAACATTTACCTTAATAGTTGTTTCTGAAGTCTAAATAAAATGAAATACGTTCATTGGCAATAAATTTGTATGATTTGTCATTTACTCTTTAATTAATGCATCCCTCACCCAAATGAAGCCTTGAGAGCAGTTTCCAGGCTTCTGCATCAGTGTGATTACTTCGTTGCAAGTTTGTTTCATTTTTTATTTTTATGAGCAAGGGTATTTCATTAAAAGGCATCAAGAAGATGCATAGCAAAAGTTGCAAAAAAAAAGAAGTGTCTGCACCTGTACAAAAACTTACAGAACAACAAAGGAGCAGGCAAAGTCCAGAAAAAGTTCAGTACTAGTTACAGCAGGTGTCTGATTAAACCAACTAAATAAGTTATATAAACATTTTGCTTTAAGAGTATGGTTAGGAGTTGAAATCCCATCAAAACATCTACGGTTCTTTTCATTCCAGATGCACCAAAAAATAGAACCAGGCACCATTGCCCAAGACTTTTTGATGGATATCCCAATTCTCCATGAAAATGTCTCCAGCTCTCATAAGCTTCCTTGATATTGTTTGGCATGACCCAGTCAATTCCAAAAACTGACAAAACACACTCCAAATGTCAGCTGCTACTGTACAATGATTCATACAAGGTTGCCAGATAAAAACCAATTACTTTTGTAGATAGTTTGGTTTTATCATATATGTGTCAAGTTCTGTGACAATGAAAACATTGTGACATTTATCAAAAAATGTTCTGCAATTGCTGTTTTTCGTTATTTCTGTACAGTAAATGCTTTGGTTACAGTTAAATTGACCTACTTTATGTCTCTCTGCAGCTACGAGTTGAACAGCTCTAAAGAAGAAAGAGATTGTATAAGAAATCAGAAGAGGTATTATAACCAGATAATTGGCCCTCCCTAGCCCCAAAAAAGTATTGAGATAAAAGAAAGTCTCTTTATTTTTATCTTGTAAAAATGTAGAGGGTTCGTGTGTATTCAGTTGACAGGTCATAGTTATCCTTGTGTTAATATTTGTTCCAATTACCTTTTTGCTGCATGATTCATACTTCTTACCACTGTAGTTAATCTGTGATTGCAGGAGGGAATATGAGAGCTATCGTAGAGAATGTCGCAGACTGCTGAAACGCAATGGGACCTTTAAAATGAGGGAAACTGGTGGAATGGGAAGCGATGGTGAAGGAAATATCACTGAAGGGATGGATTCCCCTGATTATGACGATGTTGTTACTGCCCGGGAATCTCTCTCCAGTGAGGACAGGAGCACATATGTCGAGGATTCTGATAATCCCGGTGGTACAATGTCAGATGAATTTTCCAGTTCCAAACGAGTGACGGAGCCAAATGATGTCTCTGATTCCGAGTCATCAGACTCAGATTCCTCTGCAGATCCTGATATCAGTCAAACTGTCCCCTCGGCAGAAAGCATGGATGAGAACACTGCTGAAGTGAACTCTAAGGAGGACTCTTCTCCTTCAAAGGCAGAAGTCCAGTCACGGCCCTGCAATGCAGAAGATTTTGCTACATGGCAACGAATAATTCGGCTTGATGCGGTTCGTGCTAACGCCGAATGGATAGCATACTCCCCATCTCAAGCTGTAGTATCAGAAAGCAGGGCACACCGTTTTGCAGAGGCTGTTGGGTTGAAGGACTATGAACACCTAGAGCCCCCTAGGATCCTACATGCTGCTCGGCTAGTCTCCATTCTTGAAGCCTATGCGCTATATGACCCTGAAATTGGTTATTGCCAGGGGATGAGCGATTTGCTGTCACCCATAATTTCTGTAATGACAGAGGACCATGAAGCTTTTTGGTGCTTTGTTGGTTTCATGACGAAGGCTCGGCATAACTTCAGGCTTGATGAGGTTGGAATCAGGAGGCAGCTGAACATTATTTCTAAGATCATCAAACAAAAGGATTCACATCTGTATCGACACTTGGAGAAGCTCCAAGCAGAGGATTGCTTTTTTGTGTACAGAATGGTGGTAGTTCTTTTCAGGCGGGAATTATCTTTTGAGCAAACGCTCTGCCTATGGGAAGTAATGTGGGCAGACCAGGCTGCTATTAGGGCTGGGATTGGCAAGTCTGCCTGGAGTAGGATTAGGCTGCGTGCCCCACCAACAGATGATCTCTTGCTTTATGCAATTGCAGCATCTGTATTGCAACGGAGGAAACAGATCATAGAGAAGTATAGTAGCATGGATGAAATTTTAAGGGAGTGTCAGAGCATGGCTGGTCAACTGGATGTATGGAAGCTTCTAGATGATGCCCATGACTTGGTGGTTACTCTCCATGACAAGATGTAGACATCTTTGTTATGGTGCTTTCCAAGATTTTACACTAATTTATTCTCTTTGCTGCTCGGACGTTATTTTGTGGGATGGTGCTACCAAACACTGCATGCATCTCTGGTACACAGGAAGAACTGCTCTACCTGAAGACAGCTTATGGTCAAGTACTGCCGCTGCTTTTCTTTTGCTAAAGAAGATGCAAATGTCAAAAAGAATGTGCACTTGGGAAATAACTTATGTGACTACTGTCTCCTACATACAGACTTGCAAATTGCTTGAATTCAGTGTAGCAATTCACTGGAAGCCTGATTGGTGTACCATGCTTGATATTGAATTTTTTTAACTTAGTTCTCTTGTTAATGCTCTCCTAAGGTGGCTTTTTATTTGGAGTATTTATCTCCTGTTGCCCCAACCTCCCCAAGGCAAATGGGGTTTCTTTTAGAACGTTCTCTTTGAAAATGGAGATGGGATTGTGGATGATAGAATAGCATACCTTTCCACGCTATGTGGTTGGTTTGTAACTTTATCATCAAAGCAATAGCTATATCATAAGCATTACAACCTTAAATGATGTTTTACCTATGACATGTCAAGTTCGAATGCAGCTGCAGAATATTTATGCCCTTCTGAGCTATTGAAAAGCCGTTTCCGCACCACAAGAGCTCTTAAAATCTGCAAGATAATGCCAAATTGTTATTTTACAATTTGTCATTCACAATCTCCAGATAGATAGTGCTCCGTCATAAACTAGTTCCTACCATTTCTGTGGCACATTAATAGTCACTAATGATCAGAGAACAAGTTGGGGCACAGACGGTCAATGTAACGTTGGTTGATCAAAAAGGAGTAGAGGCATGTTTGGTCGTAGTAACTTCTCTAATCATAGCAGTTGTCTTGTCCCTAAAGTGAACAAAGGGTGTGTTCAGTATGAAGAAAAATGCTTTTATGAAAAAGGTTTACTTGGAATATGTTTTTTTAGGAAAACATTTGAGTTTCCTATTTTTTTGCGTTTGGTACACGAGCAAAAAATGTCATCTTAAAAGCATTTATAAATAAGTTAGACAAATACTATGAGATGGAGGCTGCAAACAATCAAGGTAGAACGTTACTAGAACATAACTCTTTGTTTGTGCAAAAACTCCGTTACTCGGACAGACGACAGTGGACATTGGGCTACCAGTTGCCACTAAGCATTTGTTATCCTAGTAATACTTGAAACTACAGACCAGAAGTCTATTAAGCAGGACGCATAAGTAGCCAAGTAGGGGTAATGTTTTTATTTTTTGATTTGACAAAATAACATCCAATCCAAATCGGAATAATTTTTAGTTACAAAAAAAAAAATTAAAAAAAATCATGCCTAAACAGTAATATTCTCTTTATTCACGTGATTGAAATAATGGATATCAGTAATAATATGGTAATGCATGAGGTAGCCGAACCCCTAATTTAAGGGTGTTTTCAATACTTATCTCATATATGAATAATGGAACAAGCCAACAAGCTAGTACTAATAAAAAGTCCTTCTGAGAAGCGAAAGCAGCTGAACGATATATCCAGTGTAGGTAAAAGCGGGCAGGCAAGCGCAAGACTAGTCATCTCCAAGGGCACGAGCAAAAAACAAGTTCTTCTAATAGACTAATAGCTGCCTCGAAATTTAGTGAGGCTGGTTGCAACAAAATTAACCAGTACAAACCAGAAGAAAACACAAAAATCTAAACATGAAGGATAAATATTCTCAAATATCTAATAAACACGAACCAAGTCAAGTCTAGTGCCTGCCAAGAGGCATCGAACATAGCAACTGTGAAGCACAGTACAAAATTGATGACCACATTCAGTTGTTGCAGCTCGATAATGAACTAAAACAAAATAAACCAAGTGTTCTTTCAACAACTACATAAATCAAGAAAAGAGGGCCTGACAGACTGGAATTCAGAAGAATTACTTCTCCTTGGTGTAGTGTCGTACTGTAAGGGCCAAGCCCAAGATCAAGATGGGTACAAGGAACTGTAGGATTTTGATAATGAATTCTGGAGTCTTGTCTGGATTGTATGCAGTTTGTTCTGATGGAATATAAGCACGTTTTAGGGGAACTGTTGACATGTCGATTTCCCCAATGTAATACTTATCCATCATCTCTCTAGCAGAATCACTGTGGCCAACATCTTCAAAGTCATTTGTTGCATCTTTCCCTTTAGGTAAAAGAACAAAGATCAGAATTCATGCCACACAAAAACCATCAACACTTAATACCCAAAGAACAAACAGTAAGTGAAGAAAACCAAGTATTACCAGTTGCTGAAAGCAAAACTTCATCACCACCTGGATGATCATCCATGAACGGAGTTACATCATACACCTGAAAACATTTTAATATGCAGACATAAATTCATATTTCATTATAGGGAAGGAAAAACATAAAACTCTTAAAGACCTTAAAGGAAATTAATCTAATATGAGTTTGGTCTACAGTGACTTGAACACTGTTAATCATAATAATGAAAGATATCACTGCATAGCAAAGATAAGAGAGACAAGGTGCTCATAAGCCTCCAAGGCGAATGGTCCTTTGTGGAATTATCAAGGCAGTTCCCCCAATTGAGCAACCTATACCATCACATGAGTAACACGTCCTTTTTGTCGTACCATATCACCTTTCAGATTTATATAAGGTTTTTCTCCATAAGCATATTTCAACAAAATTCACATGTCAGGACACAGGACTTAAAGAGACATGAAAACAAACGAGATGCATAACCAAAACATGTTTCCCATCTCTAGACATCTCCTTCAAGCCATAGCATTAGATATATTTGACTTTGCTATCCTTAATGTACAAATCATAAACACTTCATGAAGAACAATCAACTTGAGAAGAAAAGACAGCAAAAATCTGTTGAAGAAAATGGATCTCACTCACACCAGAAGGTTCAAAATAACGATCTCTTACAGAAACCAGGTCCCTGAGCTGTAGAGGTATATTTTATATACTTTTAGATTGAAGATCTACTTTAGGCAAGTCTCATAAATTTTTAAGAAGCAATCTGATTTGCAGTTTGTTTTTCAATTTTTCAACAAATACCTTCTTCATGGGTTCATGTTAGTAGGAGTTTGGAAAAAATGTTCGATTGAATTAGGAAAAAGAAAAGAGCATTTAAAGTTACAGTTTGAAAGAGAATATTTGAAAGTTGAAAGTGAGTTCAGACTTCAGACAGAAATCAGTTGAAAGTTAGAAGTTCGGGAGCGAAAACCATTACTCTACTTGAAATACTCCTCCGTGTTTTGAAATATATCATCAGCATTTGAAATGCTAAAGTCCAATATTAGCAGATAATGATGACAAAACCATTACTTGCAAATACTGAACTTCAGATATGCAAGTTCAGTGTCACATGCTTGTTTTCATATCTGCGCCACAAAATTTGAGTAGATAGCTGACTCTCAAAACTTAAAATACTCTTCCTTTTTTCAAGGTATCAAAAGTAATTGGCAAACCAATTGACTGTTTGGCTTGGATCCAAGGGAAAGGGGGGAAAGTAATTCAGTTGTCTTTTTTCTCAACTAAATATATTTAATTTAATTTCTTACTTTCTACTTTCCTCTCCCATATCCACAGTGCTAACCTCTCTGCATCAAATTTCTAAGATAAACAACTACCCCTGTTCTCCAGTTTTCCAGGATGAAAGACTGAAATCTCTAAGGTATTTCAATATTAGATACCAAATTTTCATTCATATTTACCAACATGACCTTCATCAACACACAGATAAGGACAGTTACTATGCATAGACAACCTAACTCCTTTATTTTATTAGGGGGGAAAATGGAGTCCATGACTCTGTTTTAGAATGTACAGGGGAGGTCGAATTCCAAACCTTTTCTCTCAAGTATACCCATTACCAAAACATATACGTCACTTTGGGACACATGCGCATAGCCGCCGCGCGTGGCTAAAAGTCTACCCAAACTCCTTTTTTTTAGTTCCATGAGAGTCTTCTCTTATAAGTCAAACTCCTAATCTTGTTCCAAAATGAGGTGGATCTAGGATTTGAACTATTTATTATTGAGCAAAATCAATTATTTGTATTTTCCAGTTGAGTCTAAGGAAAGTTACTGATCCCACATATTCCAAGTTCCTAAGTCGGTCACTTCAACTAAACACCACCAGGTACAAAGAAGAGTCCAAAACTAAGTAAGTTAACCACTCAAAATTGCAAACAAAAATTCAACCGGAATTGTAAAAATAACTAACTAGATCAAATCAAATCTATCACCAAAATCCCCAGCCACTATTAATTCGATAATTCCAATGTGACAGCAACTTCAACAACTCAAATATATCTATCGAGAAAACTCATAAAACAAACAGATTCAAAATACCAGAAAAATAATAATTCCATAACCGGTACATCACACAGATCATGAAATAACTAAAATCAAATCAATAGAAAGAACAGATGAAAAAACAGAAAGAGATGTAACCTTTCCGCTGATGATGAGCCAGCAATCTTTGGTCTTGTTGTGCTTAGCGACCTCCTCAAATGCATGAAGTTTCCGATTTGACGCCATTTTTTCCTGCTACTGCAACACCGGCAAAATCACTTTAAAACAGAAAACAAATCGAACTACGTAGATACTGCATCAAATAAAATTGAGAATCTCTATGAACTTCTACAAATACTCACGAGAGAGTTCTTTGGATTCTGTTTCTCTCTCCGATTGTGCACCGAACACCCTTTTTGCGTGTGGAGGCGGAAGTACAGGGTCAATATTATTATAGAAATTCAGATACTGAATTGCCCTTCAATTTTAATTGAAATTACGCCCCCCTTTTTGGATTCCGGACTTTGTTTTTCCCTCGTTAATGGTTGTTGAAAACTTGACGTACTATACTACAATTTCACCTAAATTCCACTGGTTCAAAATTTAATATTCTAATTTTCAATATTACGTATTTTACTAGGTTTGATTTCTTCTTATATGTCTAAATATATGTATTTTAAGTATATAATATTAAAGTTAAGTGTAATTTATTCTAGATACATTATATTCAAATAAATTTACATATATTTGAGATACATAACAAACCTGACTCGCCTCTCTCATTTCTCTCTTATCTCACTCACCACTACAAATCACTCCAGATACATACATATACATGTATTTAGTGTGTATCTAATGTGATTCACATGTACATGAAATACATACTAATCTCGCTCGCCTTCTTTATTGTTTTTGTGTGAGTGGTAGCAAAATTATATGTATCTAAATGTAAGATATATATATAAGAAATTCTTAATTAGTGGTAAGATACGTAATATTTTAAAAGTATAAATAATAACAATATATTAACTATGTAATTTTTCTTTTTATATATATCAGATAAAAAAATTATTTTTTTATTCAAATTGTAACATACGAGAAACATCATTTTTTTTGTTTGTGATTATATAAGATAAAATTGATAAGGACATTTCACGAAATTAGTTTTTTTTTTTTTTTTGGTTTCCCATTTGGTGTTCGGAGTCCACATTGAAGCTTCGACTAAATTCGAATCACGCACTGTAGGGCCCATTTGAGGGTGACTCTCCCAACATGATTTTCTGCGTACCCAAGGCTCGAACCCGAGACCTCTAATTAAGGGTAAAACACTCCATCAGTACACCACAACCCATATTGATCACGAGATTAGTTATTTTATCCTTCTCTGTAGGTAATTAGATAACTTCACCATTTTCGTATAAATATTAAAATACAATAATTTTAATCAATATTTATAGGCAAACATAAAATAATTTTTTTTATATTTTATTTTAAAATTATTTAATAGCGCTGCAATATAGCTGAGAGGCTGTGATCCATCTATTTTATTAAAAACATGCCACAATGAACGTCACGTGTGTATTACTACCATTTTCTTATATTTGTCCATTATTGTGATGTGCCAGCCAGCCAGAAAAGTTTTTTCTTCTAGTAAGTATTGTTTTGGGGTTTGACTATTAGTTGTGCTCTGAGTCCTCTATAACATCGAACACTTTTTATTTTATATCATAATTAAGAAATTATTAATAAATTAATTTATTTTATTATTTTATTTATTATTCATATTAATTAGTCTTTTAAAAAAATAATTTTAAATTTTAAATTTTTATTTGAACTTTCAAATGTCATATTAATTGTAGAAGTAAAATAAGATAAATTAATTAATTATTTCTTAATTTAATAAGTAATCAAATAATATGAGACAAATATTTTTAGTAAGATGTCCGGACGGAGTAATGTAACTGGCTCTCTTTTTGGTTAATTACAAGTTGCTTCCATTTGCTTCACTCTTTTTTTTCCTCTTCAAATTTCAAAAGATAATAATCTGCCTAAAAGATTATTTGAGTTTCTCCATTGCTATGTTTTTTTCTGCTTTCACAACATGTCAAACAGTAAAAGTAGGAAAATGCTCTAACTTTATAGGAAATTATAATGAATTAAGAGTTAGTGATTTTTCTTCAAGGAAAGGAGAAGACTTTTAAAAGGGGTGACCTAGTTGTTAAAATAACCATCAAATGTATATATTTAAATATAATATACATATATTATACTATACATAATTATCGGTGTATTAGTGTTGTATATTGATCATTTTCAAATTACAGAAACAAAGGTCGCTCTAAAAAATGTTGAAGCCCAAATGAAAAAGGTAAAAAGGGGGAAACTTGGTTCAAAGTTACAACACTCATAAGAAGAAGAAAAAAGCCAAGAGGAAATAAAAATGCTAAAATTTTAGATTGTAACTACTATTTTCTCACAAAATCTATTTAATCAAAAGAAAATTATTCCTTCCGTCCAACAATAGTTGTCCAATATACTATTTTGAGATGCCCAACAATACTTGTCTACTTTATGAAATCAATAGATAATTTTACACTTAGTTCTTAATTTACCTTTATCATTAATTATAATTATTTTCATATTACATCTTTCAAGACAATGTATTTGTTATATTCAAATGGTAATATAGTAAAGTTACTCTTATATTTATAGGTTCTTAAGAAGTGTGCAAAGTAAATAGTGGACAAATATTATTGGGAAAAAGAACAAATATAACCCCAAACTATCGTACATGGTATGCAGATACCATCTGCCATACTTTTGAGACATTAGTGCCCTTGCCGTCCAAAAACTAGAGCATATATGCCCCTCACTCTAACGGAAGATTAAATAGGGACACGTGGCACAATCTTATCCGTCGATCCGATATTTACTAAATGTCGGGTCGGTGGATAAGATTATGACATGTGTATGTTTGTTAGTATAAAGGGTATATATGCTCTAATTTTTGGACGGCAGGGACACTAATTTCCCAAAAATATATCAGAGGGCATCTGCATACCATTTATGATAGTTTTGAAGTATATTTGTCCTTTTCCCCAATATTATTGGACAAAGGGGGTATGATCTAAAAGGACAAATAAGATACAAGAAAAATATAAAATAATCATATTGGAAAAGAGTCAAAATTGCCTTTGAACTATGCGAAATAGACCACTTATACCCTTCATTATATTTTGGGATCAATAATGCACTGCCGTTATCCTAAGAGACAACAAATATCCTTAACTGTTAACACCCCAAATTTTTAGTGACGTGGCAAGTTGCATGGGGCTAATCCCTCCACCTAAGCGTTGACAACTAGGATTCACTACAAAAGAACTAGATCTTTAGCGGCGACAAAAGCCGCCACAAAAGCCTAGAATATCGCCACTAAAGGATTTAATTGATTTTGAACATTAAATTTTGAATTTGTGTTTTATTCTTCATTGTTTTTAAAAAATCACAAATTATATCAATCAAAGAGGAGTTTGAAGACACTATATGTTTTGTTTTCATGTAATATGTAAATGCATCAAATGTACAATGATGCATTATGTAGTACGAGATTTGAATCGAGAAGTAATTTTGATTATTTTCGTAATAATATTGGATGCTTTTAATATTGATAGTGCATGTTGTTTATTTTAGAAAATTAGGTTGCAACTGAAAATTAGTTATCATATTTTTTTGTTGAAAAAATTGATTTTACTAGCGAATGGCTATTGCAACCTTAGTCGGTACTAAAAATCACCTATAACCTTTAGTGGCAATATATTGAGATTTTGTAGCGACTTTTGTCGTCGCTAAAGGTTTAGTTCTTTTGTAGTGAATCCTATTTGGAACTAGGACTGCGTATCAGTCGGTTTGGTTTTGAAGTTTATCGGTTTGGATTATTGGTTATCGGTTTGTAGAGATGCTAAACCGTTATAGAACTATTAAGATATTGGCATATCGATTATTGATTTATCTGTTTTTTAAATTTATCGTTATCGGTTCGGATATCGGTTTAACCGTTAAAATGTAACACAAAAAAAATAATTAAAAATCACTTAGAAACAAGGTGACAAACCAAATGAACTATGCAAATGAGTTCACAAGTAACATCGTGCTCAAAAGCAAACACTTTTACATTGTAGAATAACCAAGTGATAAAAGTAGGAAACCAAACTCTAAGTCAATGACTTTATATACAAAATGGTATAAATATAATTATTTAATTTACTATCGGGTTATTCGGTAACTCGTTAAGAAAAAAATCAAACCGTTAAGAACCGATAAATCGATAACAGAAAAAATCAAAACTGTTATCAAAACCGCTAAACCAATAACTCAATACTGATAAATCAATAACGTTTTTTTGGTTCGAGCTATCTGTTTTGGTTTGATTTTGAACAACCCTATTTGAAACGCTTAGGTGAAGGAATTAGTCTCATATGACTTGCCACATCACTAAAAAAATTAGGTATTTAACTCTTAAGGATATTTATGCTTTCTTGAGATAAGAAAAGACGTATTTTTTATCCCAAAATATAATAAAAAGTATAAGTAGTCTTTTCCATTATTTTATTAAATAACTGTCCCCAAAAAGATAAACATTAAGACCATCTCCAACCCAACACCAAATCCTTATTTGGTATTTTGGAGCTCCAGCCTAACACCAAATTTTACACAATTTTGATTTGTGAATTTGGTGTAACACTATTCATCACACAAATTCACTTTATTGAATATTTTAATATTATTTTATTATACAAAACTTTAAGTTAAACATTATATATATTGTATGTTTTAATTAAATCTCTTGTATATTTAATTATTTTTTATGTAATATTTTGATAATATTAATTTTTTCAATTATGTAATGTTTATTTAATTGTATTTTATTAATGATTTAACTTTTATTTGTATTATCCATCATTATGTATAATGTATAATATTTGCTAGAAATTTATATTATTTAAAAATTTATGATATAAAATAATTTTATATTAAATGACTATAAAAGAAAATGATATGAATTATATATGGTGAATGTTTTAGAAAGAATTTATTTTATGAAATAAGAAAATATAAATGAAATAAAATAATAATATAATAATGAAGAGAGAAAAAAATATTTTTTTTTGGTGTAAAATTTGGTGCAGTGGGTTGAAGTTGATTTATACTAAAAAATGCTGACATCAAATTTAATGTAAAATTTGATGTTTGGATTGGAGATGCCCTCACATCTCAAACTTTGTGGTGGAGAGAGAAACATAGATGGACCTTCCTTCGATAATTTACGTTAGGCTTGGAAGCGCAGGAATGAGGACCAAAGATTTTTTTCCCAATAAAATGATTGTACGTATATATAATGTATTTATAATATATGAATTATTATTATTATTTTATTTTATATGAGTTAATTTGATTAGATATAAAAAAATTGAAATTTGTGATTTAAATTCTAAAATAAGTGATAGATATTTGTGTGACTATAAATTATTTCGTTAAAAGTAAAATAAATATTCTAAAAATAAATTGTTAATTAAAAGGCGTTTGGGCATGCGATTTCATATTGCGATATGAATTATGAAATGAAATCAGTGTTTAGATATGCGATTTCACGCTAATTCATCTCATGATTTCATAACATGATTTGAAATCCCAAATTCTCCAAAAACCATGATTCGAGAATTTCAAATCCCAATTTGAGATTTTTTTTAAATGTAAAAAAATTGACCCACAAGTTTATATTTTATAAAAACAACCTCACATTTATATCTACTAACCATTTATTTCATATATAAATTAAATTTATAATTCATATCATTATTTTTTAAACTATTTGTATATCATATAACGATTATCTCACCAACATAAAAATTATTATTACTTCAAATCAATTCCTAGCTACTTTACCATTTATATTCACCAAAATTCATTATTTTTAATTAAATTTGTTTACCAATCAAATTGACCAACAAATGGCTCAAAGTAACAATGTTGGTTCGTCTTCTCGGTCATATGATCGAGAAATAAAAGTTTAATGTAAGAAGATTATATGTACTATGTGAGAATATTATATTAATGACTAACACACTACAACTTATGTTCATTTTTTTTATTATTGGATTAAAGTTTGATTAATAAATGTTGCAATTTTATTAATATTTTTAAAACATAATATAACTTATTTGGATAGATTTTATAATAAAAAAATTGAGACATTTCTAATATTTTTATAACTTATTGTTTTATTTTATGTTTTGAGAAAATATAAAATATAAAAAATCCAAATCACATGTGTTCATATCTAGATAGTCTTAATTCGAGAAATACGCCACTAACAATCTTTAAATATGGAGAAATCTTTTACGAGATAAGAATCAACGGAGGAACATAATTTAGAGTTTAGAGTTAGAGTAGCCTCAAATAATTCCAACTAGAGTCGAATACATATTGTAGAGTGCCAACTAGGAGTGTCAATGGGACAGTTCGGTCGGTTATTTTAAAAAAATTATACCATCCCAATTTTTCGGGTATTTTATAATGTATAACTAAAACTAGATTTTTTTAAATCATCCCAAGCATATCGGTCTCTCTTCGGTGTCGGTATGGTTCATTTTTTTAATTTTAAAATATCACCTCAAAATACACTATTTTAAAAATATTTCTTTCGCAAGTATGTTCTTGAAGAAGCACTGTAATTCTTCACCAATAAGTCAAGAATGTACAACCTTTGTTTCCGTATTGTTTGATCTTAAACATTTATAAGAATGCTTGCATAGATTTTGTCCTATTGTTTGATGGAGCATATATTATCGTATTTTAACATAATTGAGTAAATGCTAATTGAAGAGCAAAGACCTAAAGTGTCCTGTCACCGTAAGCCTATGACTTAGGTTATATTTATATTTAAAAAATATTAAAAAATATATTTATATATTAGATTTAACATATTGTTAATATATAAAATATATTTACATACACGTAAGGCCATTCGATTCGATTTGAGAATTTTTTAGGATTTTTTTATAAATTAAAAAGATTATCCCTATTGTTTGGGATGGTTATACACTTAAATAAAAACCCACAATTTTATTAAAAAATTATATAAATCGGTTTAGTACGGTCGACTTTTCATGTTCTTTTGACACCCCTAGTTCCAACTATAATTGAAAACCTCTTTGTAGAGTCTCACACATTTTCTATGTCTACAAATGTCCCATGATACAAGGCTTGTCGGAGAGCAAAGTCGATGAAACTCAAAGATGAGACTTGAAGTACTCATGCTTCCATCTTTGCGGTTTTGTGACTTCAGATTTGCATATTTGATATGTGAAAGAAGAGATGAAGGACATATTAAGTCTCACTAGGCGTGCTAATTTGTTTGTAACAAATTTTAAAGTGACAGAAAATAAATTGTCATCACAAATAAAATATGAAGCAACATAGTTTTCTTCTCTCATATTAAGATATCTCCATAATTTGAGGTTGTCAGTGACGTATTTCTCGAACTATGATAATTTCGATTTGATCTCTTTATGAATATTTCATGAATTTATGGAATACTCGAGATGAGGAATTATAATACCCTTTATATAAGTATGAATTAAAGTTTAGAGTTAAGTATCCTCCAAAAATTCTAATTAAAATTGAGCATGCTTTTTAAAGTCTCAATTCGAAGAGAGCCACAAAATTTTAATATGTAGCACATTCTTTCATATTATGATTTCAAATTATGATTTATATGCATGGGCACTCAGACATACAGTAATGTGTTTTTTTAAAAATGAATTAAAAAAATGAATTATATAATCCGTAAAAAGAAAGTACTCATATAATTAACTCGTAACATCAGAATTAGTTGGGCGGCGGTTGCCATGATTGCCCTCATCGACCCAACGTGTGGCTACCTGATGCCGAATTAGTGTCCTTTTGGCATAACATCTTCTTTTCTTTTCTCTTCTCTTTCCCATTTACCCTGTTACCAATAATTATCTTCTTCTCTATTTACATAACTTCAATACTTTTATCTTGATAATAACAATACAAAAAAGAAGAAAGAGAAATTGAGTCCCCCCATTTTGTGTCTCTCTCACCATTGATCTTCAGTCAACACTCCATGCCTTCTCCCATCACCAATACTTCTTCCTCCATCCGCTTCATGGGTCTCCTTAAACAACCTGACTCCAACCCTAACAACAACATCCTTGATGAATTCGACGAGAGCGATGTTTTCTGGTCTGAATCCACTGTCGTTAATTCCTTCTCTCCCCCTACACCTACCCGCCACCTCCCTCAACGGCCCCCTACACTCTACAAACCTTCCAATTCCGGTCTCTCCGCTGCTCTTACCGACGACCACCACCCTCTTGTCCGTCGTAAATCTACCCTCAACCCTTCTGTATCTGCCACATCTGCTGCTAAAATGATTCCACCGGTGTTTCGTTCGGAGAATTCGAATCCTAATTCTTACCCTAAATTTCATCAATCTGCTCCGGTGAACGTGCCCGTGTGGCAGAAGAAGGATGGACCGGTGGGTGGGTTAGACCGGTTTGATGAGGTGGAAGATGAGGTGGAAGGGGAGGAAATGGTTCCTCCTCACGTGATGGTGGCGCAGTCGCACGTGACGTTCTCGGTATTTGAAGGCGTTGGGCGGACGCTGAAAGGAAGGGATTTGCGGCGGGTTCGTAATGCTGTATTTCAGAAAACAGGTTTTATTGATTGACCCTATAACCTTCCTACCCCCATTAAAAAAAGAGAGGAAGAAGAGGTTAATCAATTTATTATTTCTGGTGATTGAGTTCTGAAGAATAATATTAATTTCGAAGGAGTCAGTTGCTCTACGTTCATTTCAAGCTTTGTATATTAGAATTTGGCCTTTGTTGACATTCTCATTTGGAAGATGGTTATTTAATTGTAATTATGCATTATGGTGAAGTAATCGTCGTCCCAAATACAGATGTTTCTTTTCTGTTCAATATAATAGCTTGATTTTTCAATGATAAAAAGCTTTCCTTTTGGGGACAATGATAATGCTCAAATTGACATTTGGTTATTATTTTGATTCATTCAAAGTGAACTTCTTATTATGTTAGCTCAATAATGTAGCAGCAGGGGAATTACTAAGTATGGCCTCCTTCGTTCCAATCCTTGAAGGATGCTGTTCGACTTGCCCAGGCAGTTAGCAGCGATGAATTCACTAATTTTTTGTCACATATATGCATGGTGTGAATACCTATACCTAAACTTATTAATCCTTCTTATCCTTGAATCTTCCATGGTGGTGACTAGTGAGGTCAATTAAGAAAAACATACAGTACATGATTAAAGTTGATATTATGATGGCGATTATGCTCAGACGAGACAAAAGGTTGAAATAACATGTAGTAACATTTGCAGCTGAAAATGTTATCTTTACCTGACCCTGAATCTCGAGTTCAAAGTTCTATTGCAGCTTCTATTATCTTCAGAAACTTGATTTGGCATTTTGGATTATAGTTCATTTAAGCGTGCTTTTACTAATGATTCCAAGGAATGTGCAAACCTATAAGCCCAAAAGTAAAATTTACAGTTTTAATTAATTGGGATACCAGCAGAATTGTTACCTGATTTGTATTGCTCTTATGCTGTACGTTGTTTCCTGGTAAGGAAAGTCTATCCAATTTTCTTTGATGTTCGCTGTCAAAGTTTATTCTATTATAAAAGTTAAGCTTATTTTGTATATTCCTCATTGCTTTGTAAATTTTCTTCAATTGTTCTGCGGATCCAGGTGACTGCTTCTGGTGACTCGCTTAAGTGTAAACTCTATTACACTTTGTATCTGTGAATATTTAGTTATTGCCGAGTGATTAATAACCTCAAGGCATTGGCATCAGCTCCCTGAATGGTTAAAGCATTGTCTGTTAGATGTTTACATGGAGCATATTCTGCCTGCATTTTTCAGGCTGTGGGGGAAGAAAGAAATGAGAGATATTTTAAGGATGAACGTACATTCAGTTTGCAGTTGTTAAAATCCTGGTGTAATTTCTCTTTTATATTGATGTAAACTCTAATACCGATTCAATATAATCCTTCCTGCCAGTTTAAAGAGAGGGAGGCTGATCTTTTTTGCTATACATATTTTGCACCTAATAAGAATATTATCCATTACTATCATTATTGTTCTCTGATCTGCAATAGTGGTTGAAGAGATTACCACCACATCTTCTGTTTATACATTGATGCCCAGCAGAGGCGAATTCAGGATTTCAAAAAGACGGGTGCACCATTGTCAGGGGCGACTCTGCCTTATAAGAAAAAGGCAACCATTTTAGGCCCAGAAATTTGAGGGCCTCATTTAATTTAGCAATAATAGATTATAGGTTTTTCATAAGAAAACTATTAAATACGATTTTCGGAAAAAAATAATATTAAAAGAAAAATTATTAGAAGTTTGATAAATCTTGAGTATTATGTCACAAGAAAAATTAAATGCATTTTTTATATGAATTATTGATTGAAAAAGAATTATTAAAAGAAACCATTTATAAAAAAAAAAATGCAATTTCGCATCTCAAGAAATTTTAAAAGTACACTTTATAAAAAAGAAAATGATT